>PVKM010000724.1:0-95891 GCA_004027735.1 Carollia perspicillata
TTTTTTCATTTTGTTCTGGTTGAATGTTTATTTCTTCCTTCTGCTCCTAATCATTGGTTTGAGTCCCAGTTTCCTTCCTTTCACTGTTGGTTCCCTGTACATTTTCCTTTATTTCACTTTGCATAGCCTTCACTTTTTCCTCTATTTTGTGACCATACTCAACCACTTCTGCAAGCATTCTGATTACCAGTGTTTTGAACTGTGCATCTGATAGGTTGTCTATCTCTTCATC
Organism: Carollia perspicillata; assembly: GCA_004027735.1. NCBI lineage: Eukaryota > Metazoa > Chordata > Mammalia > Chiroptera > Phyllostomidae > Carollia > Carollia perspicillata. The sequence goes on from PVKM010000724.1 coordinate 233, forward strand.
GCTTAGTTTTATTTTTGGAGCTTTGCTCTGTTCTTTCATGGGTCATATTTTTTGGTCCTGGCATGGCTGTTATCTTGTAAGGGGTGAAGCCTTAGGTATTCACCAGAGAGGAGCAACCCAGGTTGCTACTTCGTGGCACTGTATGTGGAGGAGGGGTTAGAGAAGGAACAATGACACTTGCTTGGCTCTTGACTGTCTTTCAATCACTTCCCCTGCTACCCACAAGCAAATTGGACCTTTCTGGTGCTGATTCCTGGGTGGATGGGTTTGTGTAGATTCTAGGATCCTGTGGGTCCCTCCAATGGACTCTCCTGTGAGGCTGTGGGTTTCTCCCACTGCCCTAACCCCCCACAAGTTTTTTCAGTCAGAGGCTTTGAGGCTGTACTTCCCCACCCTGGAACTGTGGGTTGTGCCGTCCGTCTTGCTGCCCAGTTGTTCCTCCTGATTTATCTGCATGCAAATGTGGGACTGCCAGGTCTGCCAGCTGCTTCCTTGTTGTAAGTCCTCTCTGACCCACTGCCCATCTCTGCCCCTCCTCCCAGTCTGAATGAATATTTCTTCCCTAACTCCTTGTTGTTAGACCTCCATAAAGTGAGGTTTTCTGACAGTTCTGTTTATTTTTTTGTTTTTAAATTTGTTGTTGGCCTTTTGGTTGTGTGAGGAGGCAAAGTATATCTACCTACACCTCCACCTTGGCTAAAAGTGCCATTGTTTTATTATTATTGATTTTTAGGAATAATTTATATATTTAAAATCTGTTTTTATGTATCCTGGATACAAATCCTTTATTGATATATGCATTAAAATACTTTTCTCATTGTACTTTTTGTCTTTGTAGTCTTTTAACATTGCCTTTCAAACAACAGAAATCTTTAATTTGGGAAGCTGAAATTTATCTTTATATTCTTTTATGTATCATACATTTTGTGGTACAATGAAGAAAATCTTGACTAACAAAATTACAAATACTTTATTCCGTTTAATTTTTCAGAAGTTTTATAGTTTTAAGTTTTACACTGAGTCAATGATAGAGTTGGAAATTATTTTTGTATGTGAAGAAAGGTCTTAAATGAATTATTTTTGGTGCTGTTGGTTGTGCAATGGTAAAAACACCATTTGTTGAAAAGACTGTACTTTTTCTATTGATTTGCTTTTGCACATATCCAGAATAAACTGAGTAGGTATGTCTATAAGTGTATTTCTAATATCTTATTGTTTCATTGATACACTTTTTCTAACTTTTGCTAACAACATACTGTCTTATACATTGGACCTTTCTAGTAAACTATGAAGTCAAACAAAAGTTCCCCCAAACTTGTTCTTTCATCCAAAATTGTTTTAACACTTCTGGTTGCTTTCAATTTTTATTTAAATTTTATAATTAGCTTGGAAATTTCTAACAAAAACCTACTAATATTTTGAGGGAGATGAATTGATAATATTAGCAGTATTCTGTCTTCCACTCTCTGAACACAGTATACTTCTCAATTTATTGAATTTTTTTAGTCCTTTCATAGGCATTTCATATTTTTCAGCTTACACATTTTGAACACATTTAGTAAAAATTCTATTTATTTCATACTTCTTTTGCTATTGAAAAAAGTTTATTTTTTACATTCTAATATCCAATTTTTCATCACGAAGATATAAAAAAATAATTGATTGCATTTTTATTGCAATCTAGTAATTCCATTATAAGTTTTAGAAAGTGTTTCATAGATTCCTTCTATAACCACCATGATATCATTTTTAGATAGAGACAGTTTTACTTCTTGCTTTCTAATATGTATGCCTTCTATTTCCATCCTTCCTATTTCTCTGGACAGGGCCTCTAGGATAATGTTCAAAAGAAGTGATCATGGTAAATATTCTTATGGAAAGTTATTTAGACTTCTCATACTAGGTCTGTTGTTAATTTATAACCTTTTTATGACTGCCCTTTATAAGTTTGAAAATGTTACTTCTAAATCTCTAAAACTTTTTTAAATGGAAATTATGAGTTTTATATGTGGATTTTCTGCATATATTAAACTTTTTCTTCTTTACTTTGTTGATAATGTGAATTATATTGATTTTCAAATGTTGAAGAAGTCAGATATTTCTGGGATAAGCCCCAATTGGACATAATATATTCTTCTTCTTATATATTTCCATATTAGATTAGCTGATATTTTGGAGATAATTTTTGTCTCTTCATTTATAAAGAGTATTATTTTGTGAGTTTTTCCCTTGTAATATTATTTTTGTTTTCATATCAGGGTGAGGCTAATTTTACAAAATGAGTTAGAAAGTACTAACTCATCTTTTCTTTTCTAGAGAAATATTTGTAGAATTTGTATTATTTGTTTTCCTTAATAGTTTGACAGAATTTACCTGTGAAGTTATCTAACTGGAGTGTAGTTTGCTGGAATAAATTTCCTACTATGAATTCAAATTATGTAATAATTATAGGACTATTCAGGTTAGTTATTTCACCTTGAGTAATCTTTGTTGTCTTCAATGTCTTTCAAGAAATTCAATCATTTCATCAACATAGTTGAATTTATGGTTTTCATAGAAAAGACTCATATTTTATTTTTAATATCTGTAGATTACTTAGTTACATTCACTTTTCAGCTCCTGTTTTTAGTAATATATATCTTCCTTACTTTTCATGTTCAGTATGACTAGAGATTTAACAATTTTATTAGTCTTGTCAAAGAAATAGCTTTTGTTTTCATTGGTTTTACATATTGATTTCTGTTTCTATATTTCTATCCTAGTTGTTTTGGGTTTCATGTCTTTTCTCTGTCTAATTATGTAAGGTAGAAGATAAGGAATTTATTTCAGACCTTTTTTTTGTGAACATTTAATATGGTAAATATCACTTAAAGCATTGCATAACTGCATCCCACTGACTGTGGATATTATTTTTATTCATTTCAAAATACAGGGTCCCATACTCCGGTTTCTCTTTACATAGTATAAATCTTTTGCCTTTTACAAAATACAGGGTCTGACAGAAGTAATGCCTCCTTGAGTGCAGTTGGTAAGGTAATAATATGGGTATGATATTTTATGGTTTAATTTGAATATTTTACCTAAAATGTCATATGGTGTGCTTGAGTGTGATATTTTTATGCTGCAGAATTTTATGCTTATGATTTTGTAAAAAAAAAGTTCTTATAATAAAAAAGGGGCATTATTTGTGCTGGACCCTGTATTTTACTCATTTCCTACAATATTTAGGATTGTTATATCTTTTTTGTGATTTGTCCCACTTATCATTATGTAATGTCCTTATTTACCCCCTGTTAATATATTTTTCTGTGGTGTACTTTTATTTAATATTAATAGAGCCAGCCCTGAGTTCTTTAAAGTAGTGTTTGCACAATATATATAATTTTCTATTTTTATCAATGTCTTTAGAGAGCATTTTTATAGGCAGTAAATAACTAAGCCTTGCACTTTTATCCAATGAGTTAACATCTGGTTAGGTCTAGTGTTTTTAGACCATTTCTATTTAATGTAATTAATACAATAGGAAAAAAGTCTAACAATTTTAGACATTTTTTATTTGTTCCACCTACACTGTATTCTTTTTCTTCTCTTTCACTTAATTTTGGATTATTTTTATTTTCAACCAACTTATTTTCATTACTGATATTATTTGTACCTTTGAATTAGTGGTCACCTTAGAATTTATAATATCCTTTAATTTAAACAATCTAGATTTCAGTATCATACTAGTTTATATATAGTGTAGCAATCCTATAACAGTATATTTCCAACTGCCCCATCTATATTCTGTGCTATCATTATCATTATTTTACTTTTGCATATGATTTCACAATTCATGTCTACTATTTTTGTGTTAGAGCAGTATTTCTTTAGAACTTCCTTTAATGTTTCCTCTAGTTCAGGTTTACTGGTAGTATATTCTTTCAGGTCTTCATTTGTCTGAAAAAGTATTTCTCCTTAATTTCTGTCTAGGTATAGAATTCTGAATTCTATATTAACAGGATTTCTTCTTCTTTTTTAAAAATCTGATTTTTAACAATGTTACTCCATTGTCCTCAGGTGAGAAGTCTCCTATAATTCTTATCTTTTTGTGTAAGTAACATGTCTTATTATTCTCTGGCTGTCTTCATGTATTTTTTCCTTATGTATGGCTTTAAATCACTTAAATTTGATGTCTATAGGAGTGGTGTGTATGTGTTTCTCTTCTTCTCTTTGTCCTGGGCCAGGAGGCAAGGAGTGCAGGGAGTGGAATAATGTTGTTAGACATTCTCTGAATTTTTTTGTTTTGTAGTGAAATTTTTTTTACTATTTCCATCTTGTTCATAATCTCTTCTCCCTCTAGAATCCCTATTGGACTGTACATGAAAATGTTTGAGGATGTCCCACATGTATTGGATGTTTTATTTGTTTTTGTCATTGTTATTTTTCTCTTTGTGTTCCAGTTTGCTAATTCATATTGTCTTATCTTCAAATTGACTGATTATCCCCTGGCTGTTCACCTATCAAACTATCAAAGCCTTTCTTTGCTGTTACCTTGTTATTTTTATTCTAGGATTTCCATTTGATCTTATCTTATACTAGCTATCTCTCCCTTGTAATTGCACAACTGTTCATGCATTTTATTCATGCCTTCCACTAGAACATTCAACACATCATAGTTACTTTAATATACTGGCTAAAACTTCCAAAACTTGGCTCACATTTTTTGTCTGGTTCTTTTGGCTCTCTTTCTCTAAGTGTAGTTGTTTTTCCTTGTTTTTGTGTATGTTTCATAATTTTTATTGAATATCGACATCAAGTGTAGGACAGGAGAAATGATATTAACAGCAGTTATTCTTCTAAAGAGTTAGATATAAACAATGAGATATTGTTCCCACTCCACTCTCAACTTTAGGCTCTCCAAGGGTTCTTGATCCTCAGAGAGGGTCTCTTTCCATGTTGTGCCTCTCGCAAAGGTAGACTAACAAGAAATATGTATGAATGGCAGCAAATAGTCTTAGTTAATGAAGTATAACTTTAAGAAAATCTCTAGGGTGGCTACAATAAAATCTTCCTAGACCAATCCACAAAGACATGTACATTTTACAAAATCATATGGGCATGCAAATGACTCATCTCACACCTGCTTGTTTTCCAGAGAAAGTGATTATTGGGTTCTATTTTGAGAAATTTAATCTGTTAATCTGAAAATTGGTATATCTCATAGTACTTGTGCTTCTTTTTTTCGGTTGTTGTTGTTTTTACTGCTAATTATCAACCCTCAGGGGTTTATCTCCACACCTGCTGTGCTCTTTGAAAGTTATTTTGCTGCTTAGTAGCATTTCTTATTTTAATATATGAACAGCTGGTGAAGGTTTGCTTTAGAAATACTCTAGTCAGGAGCTCACCTGCTTCTAATATTTCCTTCTCTCACTTTACATTTCCTCCTGAGTTATAGCACAGCGGTATTTCAGCATCCCAGAACAGTGACTTCTGATGACTCTGAGAAATTAAGAGTACTCCCTTATTCATGTTTCATGTACATCCTGTGATTTTTAACTTAGAATGCTAAGGATATTCAAGATTCAGAAACGGCAGAAGAAAATTAAGGAGTAGAGAGAGTCAGTTCTGCTATATACTCTCTTTCTCATTGGTGCATTTATAAAGGTGTCATTTTACAATAATCCTAAAATTTGAGATTATAATTTAAGAGGGACATCCATCCATCCTACGTAAAATGTTACATTCATTGCCTATGCACTGGGACATATTCTACCATGATTTCAGAATGACACACTATAAATATACGGGACAAATATCTACTGAGCCATCCAATTCTAAAACGTGGAACATGGAAGCCATGGAGGACTTCTTCAGCAACCACATTGAATCAGTCACTCAATTTTAATGATTTTATATCTTAAATACCTCAAATCTCTTCTCTGTGAAATTATAACCCCATTACAGCCTGGTTTCAACCTTAAATCATATGTTTTCACAGGCTATGAAAAAAAAACACACTATCATAAAACTGAGCATGCTTGCACACTATTCTGGCAACACAGGGAATAGATGGATGAACAGGTCTGTTCATAGATGTAAGGATCATATCTCCCCACATCCACATGTGTACACACTTGCTCATGTGTGTATATAGAAAAATCCAATATATGCATGTGTGAATATTTACTAAATGGAATTTATCAGTTTTCTAAATACAGTAGTGATAGTGGTAAAGGCTCAGGAATATGTAAAATCCTTGTTTTATTTGTGCTGATTCTGCATTCCCTGTAAGTCTTATCATCTATTTCTCTCTCCTTTCTAAACTGGAGGACACTGTCCTAGGGCAATATCAGAAATGATATGCTAATTGTAAAGACTCTTTGAAACTGCTTCATTTCCTTCATTTCTATTCTTTATAATATAAAGGTTTCACATATTGAATACAGTTTTTGATCAACTGTATTTTACAGCTTTGGCTGTTCTTTTCTTATTTTGCTATTTCACCTGTGGCAAGTTAAAATCTCAATATATGCAAAATCCACCTTAGATTCAAGTGTACTCTGCAAAAATCCTTTTAGACTTTGAATAACTTTTTCAAATATATTTTGCTCTGTGGTGGAAAGGAAAGAATATTAAATATCATCTTGAATTTAGGGAGAGAAATTATCTTCCAGACTAAATATTGTCTGGACAAGTCTTACCACCATTCAGAAAAAGTATTTTTTTTTATTTTTCTTTTCTCACCATTAAGCTCAGAAGCCCAGTTCCTTGTCCTCAAAATTCACATTTCCCATCATTAAGTAAATAGTAATACATGCTTTAAAGATTTTTTAATACTCTAATATTCCACAATTATAAAGTTGAGGGGTTTTGATGCGTTGAGTTAAAGGCTTAAATTACCACTTAATTTTCATTTCATATAAATAACAATAGGTGCCAATCTGAGTAATCAGCCTTTCAATTTTTCATGTTGTCTTCATTTTGTTTCATTGAAATTTCTATTTTTGTGAGTGTGTAGCTAAAATTTGTCCTTTATTTAATTGTTTACAGATGACAACCGGAAAATATATTTGCTCTTGAAAAGCACCAAGCAAATTACAGTTCCTAACACTCCCATGACCTTGGAGTAATCAGGATTTGTGTTTGACTATTCTCTCTTTTTCTTTTCTCAACATGTCCCCCTCTCAACCGTGACCAAACGGGAGTTACTAGGGACTCACTGTATTTACCTTTATTAGATATTTTTCAGCCATATAGATATTTTCTATGAATGTTTTTATTAACTGCTTTTGATTTCCTTTAATCCATTTATTAAGATACAAATATTTAGATACCTGGACATTTTAAATAGCAGTGTAAAAAAACATTGAGGAAGCCAACACAATTTTCCAGCTAACTGAATTGGAGTTTTGGTGTTTTATTTGGTTCCATAGATGTTTGCTAAAAAATAGTGTCAGTCACATTGACATGCTAAAATGAACCACTGGCTCAAAGGTCCATTTTTTATAGTTCCGGTATTAAAAATGAAATGCAGTCATAGGAAATAGAAGTAGAAAATAATTTTCCCCTAGTATTGTATGTTCCCACATTTGTCTAAAATTTAATTTATTGAGGGGTAGAGAGTCGATAGAGAGAAGGAAAAATAACCAAGTATATATAAATGCAAATTATCTAAACAAGAATCAATACTTATGAATGAGAAAGCATTGGCTGTTATTAATCAAATCATCTATCAATGATCTACCAGTACAATAGAAGAAAGGATTTTATATGAATATTAATATGTCATATATATACAAAATGTGTAAAACCTATCAAGCTGTATTTTTAATTTTCAGGAAATGTTTCCATGATCTTAATCCTGTACTGCCTGAAAAACTAGGAATGCTCAGGAATTTCTAGATTGCCATAAAAAGTGCCAAGACGGGGAAACGTGAGAGGAAGCAGAGGTGCAGAGGCAGAGACTGCCATCAGAGGAATTACAGGTAGCTCAGTATGCAGAAGAGCATACAGGACTGTAAGAAATAAAGTGAAATGGTGAACAGGAGCCAGAACTCCAATGACCAACAAATTTGGACTTGATCCTGAGAGCAAGGAAAAAGCTTTGAAAGTATTTAAATATCAAATATCATGACCAGTATTATGATTTGAACGATTCTCTGGCTGCAAGGAAGACAATGGGTTTGAGGGAGTAAACCTAGTAAAAGTTGTTGTCATCGAGCAAAGAGGAGATGATGCCCTAACCTATGACCGTGATGATGAAATCTGCGTGTACCAACACAGCCATGGAATGAACCCACTACCTGTCCAGCAGGATCTCAGTCTGAGTGGCAGGAGGTTCTTCCTGTGTACCATAAACAAGTGCTATCCACAAGGAATGGGAGGCAGATTTCTCTGAAATGAGTGGGCTTTAGCCTTAATTGCCTAGATCTTTTCTCAGAATTTCTCATCTCCTACTCATAGAAAGAGAAGAACAGATCACTTAGGTTGATTCTACATCTACCATGTGGTTTTAATTTTGAGTCTTTAGGAAGCTTACATAACCCCTCTATGACTCAGTCTCCTCATTTGTAAAACAGGGATAACAATAGTATTTATCCAGCGGTATGCTGACTTTCCCAAGGCGGTCCACAACCCATATTTTGTAATGTTTATTGATTTCCATGGTCTAAGTAATTCTACCATAGCCACATTCAAGCTAATACAACTTGGTATCGACTGACTTAGAAATTTCCTGAGACTTTAACTACAGGCGGTCAGAAGCCAGTGCAAGCCTGCCCTTGCACATCTCTGCATCTGCCCCATAAGGCTATTGTTCGGATTAAACGTGCAAATACAGGCAAAGCACTTACTGCACCGCCTCGCACATATTGAGAGCTCAGTTATGTTAACCATTATTACATTGTTTCAGATCATTTTCATCCCAAACTCTAAGTATGATTATGTTAAAAAACCCAATTTTACTATTCTATTTTTTAAATTATTTTTAGAAAGTCCTCTTGCTTTACAAATTTCTTACTAAACAATATTAATAAAATATTTCTTATCATCTCTCAAAGTTGCACACTTTTATTCCAGTGCACTGTGGGAAATCAATGCTGATTATTTAGGAGAATTATTTCATTTTTCTTATTGGCTTTACTGAACTGCAGTGAAGTTATCAGAGAAAATTCAAAAATGAATTCTTTTGAGGCTTCTCTGAACATCGTTACAGCACAGATATTGTTGGTTACACTATAGATGAAGTGCCCCATCTACAGAAAATTCATCTTGGAAAATTCTAAGTATTACTAGTGTATGCTTAGAAGGAATTCCTAAGGCATGGATCCTTACTACAAATAATGAGGTACAAGCAATTACCCTTCACCAAGTCATAATGGCATATCTTTATGTTTCTTTTTTCTATTTAAAATCTTCTTATATTAAAGGATTATCATCAAGAAATTTATGATTTGAAAATTAGCACACATTAACAGATATATGTAATATGTTCAGAACTTGAAAGAAATAGTTTCATTTGTGACTTTTCTATGACCATTATTACCTTATATGAATAAGCATTTCTAAAGTAGGTTTTGTGAACTTAGCCAAAATGTAGGATTTTGGCAGAGAACATCCTATATTAAAAAAATGCAATTACTAAAATAACCACTTAAAAGAACTTGCTAGAATCAGGTTTACCTGAAATCTAGGGCAGTAGAAATTAGTAAATTCATGGGGATAGCAAAATAAATGTTTTGGAATCAGATGTCCAGAATCATCAAGGATTTATGCTGGTATGACACAATTTTATTGTGAGGTCCAAAAATATTTATTGAATTTAGATCAAAAATGGTAAAATACAAAGATGTGGCCTAGAACATATTACCAATTTAGATACATGCATCTATATTACCTGATAAACACATATTTAAAATCAGTTTTTTACTTAGCTTATTTGCCTGCTTAAAAATGTCATTAGGCTCTCACACATACACAAATACTGACCTATAAAGTTTTACTAGTACATCTTTATATGTAAATTAATCTCTTTACCCACTGCAGTGATTTTTACAGATGTTTGCTAGCATTGAAATCTAAAGAGCTACATTTCCTTCCCTAGGTCTTAGCTTATTCCATGAATAATGGAAACAATTAGTCTATATATTGAAAGTGCCATCTCCCTACATCAATGGCCAATAAAGCCTCTAGGAAACAGAATTCATTTATCAGACTACAATTAATCAGAGTTGCTTTGACACTTATTTTCACGGCAAAGAGACAAATCACAAGAGACATTGTGTTAATAAGTATAATCAGTTTGACTGAATAGGGGTTAAACATGGAATAATTTTATTTTTCCAATAACTTCTACCAATTCCAGTCTGTTATCCACCCCTCATTCCTCTCTGGTGAGTGGCAGTCATCATTAGTGACAGGTCAGTCTGATTCTATATATTTTGGTCATTTAAGTTATTGTAAGTATCATTCCTCTAACGTCTTCATTTTTAAATTAAATTCTTAAGACTTGATCCTTTTCATTTTAAAACTAAATATCACCATTATTGTTTAACCCCAGTCAACCTTTTGCACTGTTTCCCAGAAGCATAGAACATTCATAGAGTCTTGCCATGTGCCCTTACATTGCTTGATTACCTTTGCCACATATTTCCAGCCCCATTCCCTACATCCTGGCTGAGTCCAACCTATTAGCTCAGTGACTTTGCTATGGGAGACTATTCTCCACCAGCCCTTGGGTTAAAAACAGTGGTACAATGGTTGGCCATTCCCAGTTTTGTAAGAATGGTCTGTCTCTTCCTAAAACAAGAAGGGGAGAAGGACTGCTTACTTCTTTTAAAACAAGAAGAAAAAGAAAAACCTGCTTTTAGAAAAGGCCACCAAATCCATTTGGTTTCCTCTGGCTCTATGATCTCCCAGTAGTCACAAATGACAAATAAAGCCCGCTAAAAACTTTCCCCGAGCAGTTCATGTTTTTGTTCACAAGCACATAATATCTTCCCTATAGTTTTTGCAGGATTCTTATACTCATTTACTTGAAAAATATTTCATGACCCCATGATAATACATTTTAGGTAACTTTTTATGTTCTCTTAGAATCAACATGTGTTCAGCTCTAAAATTAAGAGCAGTAAGTCTAAGGATGTATAGTAACCTCAGACAAGAAGAAAAGATTAAATATATTTTTACTACAATGTATCATTAAGGTTAAGATGGCATAAAATAAAAGTCAATAAATATTAAAATCAAAATGCTGTGTTAATTACTACACTCCATACATTCCAATGAATTGAAGCTTCACCATATTATATTCTACAGAGAATTAAAATCTATAGAAAGCATCACCCCTAAAATGTCAATACTCCCAATGCAGTGCATGAGGATCTCTAGACCATTCTTCTGAACAAATAGAATCATTGATCCTAGTCACATCCATCAAGATGAGTTATTAAGAAAGAAGTAAGTTGATGTTAGCAATCCCTTTCTCCAGGTCCACCCCCAAAAATAACTAACTTTTATATCTTAAGGATGTTACTTCATCTTAAATTACCATTGACCAGGGTGATGATAAGAGAGGTAGCAATTGTCAGAGGTAAGAGTTCCAATGTTCCAGGACAATGGGAAAACATTAAGGATGGAGTCTGAGTTTTGAGTGGAAGATGAAGCTGAGAGCCACTACAAAGTTTGAGCTTTTCCAAAATTCGAGAAGGAAATGAAGGAAATCAATTCTTTAACTGCATTTTTAACTATAGTTTAAGATAAGCACTTTTAGCATGTTCTCAGTCAAGGGAAAATCCCAGCACTATAACCAATCATTATAAAGATTAAACAGCTTCCAAATTTCCACTATATAAGCTTTCCTATACCATGTCTCTGAGCTTCATTCCACTGCTGTTTTGAAGACTTCCAGTTTGTGAACGTTCTGCTACACACAATAAACTCTTACTAGATATAATTTGATTGACTTTTTATAAAAGAGTTTCTGGATATATATATATATTCATATGAATTTATATGAATATAAATTTAATTTTATATGAATATAAAAATATGAATATATTTATATATATAAATTTACTTCTTTCTAGAACATTGGTCTCCTAGATTCACTGTCCAGATTACTGTATTTTCTACTGTACTTGTCATTTCTTTATATTTTTTGCTCAGTGCTTTAAGGTATATTTTATACTTGACAGATTAGGCCACTAATTAGAACTCAAAGATAATTGCCTTTTTATTTAATTGTTTAGTAGGGAAGTGTTTTAAGTTCCAAAAACATCTTTTTCATCCTATGCTTGGATCTGAATTACTGAAGTGATTCAGTAATTGCATTGATTTTTCACTGTCTTTCGTATCATCTCCCCCACAACCTTATTTGACTGGGTGCATGGAGTTTGTTCTACCTAAATTTCCTCACTCTAAAAGAACTTTAATGCATTACCTTCTTTCTCTGTAGTTTCACAGATGTTATTGGGTTCCATCTTACAAGGTGGCTAACTCACAGGTTTCAGAAGGTGAAGTGTTCTTGACCCCTGGGGATCTCTGGTGTAGATGCAGCCAGCTTCTCTTCCCCAGCTAAGGCATTTGCAGCAAGTCCAATTTTTTTCCCTTGTCTCCTTGTCCTCTGAGCATTTGGGCAATGGAGATACTATACACCCAACTTCTTCCTGGTCCCTTGGGAGCCAAGGAGAAAAGGCACCTTTATGGGGGAGTTCAGGGTGATGTCAACTTTTCTCAGTGGAAGTCCACACATCTCCTTGGGCCAAGATCTTCCCAAGATTTAATTTTGCCTTATCTTGTAGAGCATCCTCAGAGATTATACAATGCTCAAACAATTCTTTTTCTTCTTTAGTATTTCCATGTTTCTATGTTTGAGGTTAACATTGAAAAATTAGGCAAAGCAAAAATATATTTTTGGATTAAAATGTATTGCATATATATAAGGAAGGAATTCTTAGCCCTTCAAACATTCTTAGTGCCATTTGCCTTCTCAAGCTTGATCTCGTGAATCTTAATTTCCAACTATGAACAAGTTACCTGGGATTTCCAGTGTTCAGTCAAAATGAAGCTACATATCTGTAATGTGATAGCTTCCTTTAGACTATCCATACTACTGAGTTCCTTACCTTACAAATCAGTAGTTTTATTAGTATTAGATAAGGTCCTTTGGCTGCTAGCCTAACAATTTTAGCTTTTTGCAATTTAAGTATTTTTGCTGATGCACTGGCTTTCAAAGGGACCATTTTCTTTTCATGGCTTAAAAACATATTTTGGATATGGCAAAACACAGCAAACTTGAAAAATGCAAAGCAGTAATTTTCTCATAACTGCTTAAAAATTGTTTGTATGCAAAAAATACAAATTACTCTGGGAATTTTTTTCATAATTTCAAGTTACATTAGAGACAGGTTGCAAATAGTGTCAAAAAACCTAAAAAAATCAATGCTGATTTCATTTCACGAAGAACAAGCAAACCAGTAAACCTGAAATAAAACATCAAGGAAGATTTGAAAGAAGTCCTATTAATTCCCTTCCCCAAAAGTTAACATCATATTTGTTTTAACAACAAAACAGTGGTGGGGGGGCCATCCAGCTGCTGATGCATTATATGTTCTTAATCTCCCCATCTCTTCCATCCATAAAGAGAACAAGTCTAGAGGGCAATTATGATCCAAAGCTTTAGTTTCATTAAAAGCCTGTGACAACTGAAACAAACAAACAAAAAATCTGTTGGTATATGAAGTCAAAACACAGAGAAGGATTTTAATATCAAGTTGGCCCAAAGCAGAGTTATCCTTCTACAGTAGTCACTCCAAGATAAAAATAATAAATTATTAGAAATAATCGCTTCCTTCATGCCTGAGAATAAGTCTGTGGTTTGCATACATTATGAGGAAAAGTGTTCATATACTTAATTCATCTGTTTAAATCTTAGGAGATTTTATGTTGATTTCTAAACATAATGTTTCCTTAATATTATTTTGCTGAGCTAATTTTCTTAAGGGCTTGAGTGTGTGATTGAAAGGCTAATTCCTGTTTCATGTGAAAGAGTACTGTTTGTTTCTGGTAGTTAATACACCTTTTGAATGAAGCCTGATGATCCAGATTATGTAGATAAATGAAATGACAGGGAAAGTGCCCCAAGTGCTGAATTTGCAACTTAAAAAGATACCAAATATGATCCAATTATCCATGTAGCAAGTGTTTATTTAGAAACCCAACTAGACAGTGCTGAGCACTAACAATTCAAAATGTTCTTTCTTTCAGTAAACATCATCACTGCCTCTCTGAAGGTTAAATTATAGGTAGTGTGAAATTCAAGTGTGTATCTGCAGCTTAATCATTTTAAGCATATTCCTATATTTAAAATGTGAGAATATTATCTTTTAGTAATACACTCTTCATTTTAGAATAATTTTGAGTAATAAAAAGCTGTAGAGATGGTACAAAGAGATCCCTTCCCCTTCATCCAGCTTCCCCTGATGTTAGCCTATTACATAATCAACCACAGTTAATTTGTCAAAATTAAGAAATTAGCTTTAGTGGAATACTAATAACTGCATTACAGGTTTTATTCAGCATTCACCAGTTTTTCCACTTTTTCTCTTCCAAGGTTTAATCCAGAATAAAACGTGACATTTAATCATCATTTCTCTTTCGCCTCCTCTGATCTGTGTAGCTTCTCAGTCTTTCCTTCTTTTTCAGGGCCTTCCCACTTTTTGAGAAAATTATTATCCTATTACAGTTGTCCCAACTTTTCTCCCTTTGCCCTCCTCCGCCCAGCCCACTCCCTGCGTCCACAGTCACTCCACACACCCTTTGGATGATAACCAGTCAAGTGTTTTGCAGAATGTTCATCAGTTTGTCTTTGTGTGGCGTTTCTCATGATAACATTCTGTGGAGGTGAGGTGCCCTTTTCATCCCATTAGATTGGAGAGTAGATGTGATCAAAAGCACTTATATAGCCTGTCTTAACTTTTATCATTTGGCTAAGGCGGTGACGGAAAGTTTGCTTTCCACACTTTATTTGGTGAAGTCAGTCACCAAGTCTAGCCTATGCTCAAGGGAGTGTAATTAAGCTCCAACCTCTGGAGAATGAATCCCATTTTTAATTTTTCTGATATTTTGTTTCTACATAATATGAAAGAGCATACTCAGAAAAACTTAAAACATAAATTTATGGTCTTTCTTAAAAAAGTATAAGACAGCTTGTATTTTCAACATAAAGAGATCTCTATCTTTTTCTTAAACAAGTATAGCTTTAGTAATGGTATTCTTAGCAAGGATGTGTTAGCCCTCACATTATTTGAAGAGTCACAATGTTCAACTAATTTAATCAGCCAATAGAAAACAAACACAAACCCACAACTAGTTATTATTGTTCTTGCTGTTGCTTTAGGTCTCACAGATAGATGGATAATCATATGATTTATCTTCCAAACTTTCTCTTAGAGAGTGAATGGGAGCACTATTTGTAATCACATTGATGTAAGAGGTATAAGTTGGGACATATTTCCTCCCTACAATAAGGAACAACTATACAATTGACTAAATTTTAAACTTTGCAAAAGGTTGTTTCAGAGTCATACCAACAAGGGCTGTGACTCTAAAGAGCAACAAAGCACCCCCTGGGAGCAGACTGGAAGGGTCTCTGCAGATTTGGGTGCCTGGGGTGATTTTGACACATGTGAGCAGAAGGACACGCTCTGAGACACAGAGATAAATGCAGAACAGCGATCTCAAACTAGAAGTCTCCCAGGACACACCAAACCAAAAGATGTGTTTTTGATCATTGGTATTGAAAAAACATTCATTTCTTTCTAATGTTCAACCACTGAAAATTTTCACCCAAATATTCAAGCCCCCAACATTTTGTGAAAAATTAAAAGATATGGTGATGCTGGGCTGTCAGCCCACATGGCTGCAGCCAGGGAAGCTGGGGGGTGGATGCCCCTTTTTGTGATTTCCAAGATGCACCATTTCCCAGAGCTTTCCTCTCACTGAGGTTCAGAGTCAGCGTCATTCCAGCAGCTCACAGACTGGTTGCTTTACTAATTCCCCCAAATGGCCTGTGGGTATTTCAGTTCCTGATCTTCACCTGTCATTCATGCATGAATGTCCTTGAGATAACCAAGCTCGAGATGAGTTTGGGTGTCTGTCTGATTCATTTCTCTCATGACCTTGAGGCCAGCACTCATCCCAAGGAAAGAGGACATATCTTAGGTTTATCAGAGGTTTAGAAGCCAAGTTTGAGTTATATTTAATCTGTCTGTTCAGGGAAAGATTGGTTCACAATCACTTTTATTCTGATCTACAGCAGAGTTTCTCAGACCTAAGTTCACATTAGAAGCATGAGGAGAGCTTTCATAAAAATACTGATGCCTGGGTTCATTAACAAATTAGTTAAATCAAAATATGCAGGGGGTAAGACCCAGGCATTAAAGCTTCCTAACTTAGATCAAACTTTCCAGTTTACTGACCCACAGCCAGTGTAAACATTCAGATTTAGATTCCCTCTGTATTTGTAAAAACAAAGGGAAATCTTTAAGGAAATTTACCACTGCCCAGATCCACCACAGCTCCTCATGTGGGGGCCTGAGAGGGACCAAAAAGTCATAGCTACAGGCACACTTTGACATCCCACATCTTGTCCGTTATCCTTATTGCTTTCTCCACAATAATTCTAATATCTGTCTTATTTGTTTTTCCTATTCCTCAGGTCATCCTGCCCACCTGTCATTCACATGGCAAACCCCTCAGGCTCTCACATCCTATTCTTGATACTTCTTGATATGATGGGTAATTCTAAACAAACTGTTATCTATTTGATTTCCTGTTCTATCCCTAAAATGACCTTTTACTGTCCTTAGCATAATAATGACACAAGGCACCTTCAGTTTCGGAGTCTTAAAGTAGGTCTCTCAGCAGAACATGTCTTATTTATAAACCTGACTTTCTTATCTACCCGGAAACTCCTATCCACCCTTTAAATTCACCTTTTGTAAAAACGTTGAATGTTGGCAAATGCATTGACTATTTAAGTACCTTCAAAAAATCTAATCATTGCAACAATGCCTCAGGTAAATATGATAAAATTGTAATAGTTTTACATTTTAATATATTTTTAAAGGCAGGATATGCTCTTAAATTTAGAACATGATAGAATAACCCATTATTTAACGTCTCGTTCAGTTGCAAAACAGCCGGACTTTGCCACTTGGTCCTTGCTCTTTAATACATGAATAAAGTTTTCCAGCCACTAGATTTCCCAAAATGTGATCTATCTTTGAAAGACCCAGAATACCATTTTTCATTCACTTCAAACAGCTGGAAAATTATAGGGTCTAGTACAGGATTAACACCTCTGGTGGAGGTCATGCATAAAAATTAAAATACTATTTTTCGCTGTGCTGTGTTATACATCACTACTGAAGCTGTAGAGAAGTTCTCATTATTTCGCTTCAAAAACATTGTAAATTTTGTTAATGCTAGCATCCTGCCATGAATGCCAATGCAGTATTTGAAATTTTTACACTCTGAATTTTTCCCTTTCTTAGAATAACGGGCAAATGGATCAAGCTTTGACCTATATATTATAACCCCATCTAAGCGTCCCCATCTAACTTGGTCTGTGTACATGAAAACACCAGTGTGTAAATTATTTCTGTCCTTACCACTTTTACAAAAGCTACTGATTCAAAAATGAAGGATGAGGACATCCATATACATTTTAATTAGACTAAACCACAGATCAGTGGCAATTTGCTCTGTGCCAAAGGACATGGTCTTAGTTGACAATTTTAACCTGAATTCATGACGTTTAACCACATTAAGAGCCTAACATTTGAGGTAAGTGAATGAGGCGCACTTTGAGTTCCTCACCATGGGCAAGGGCAGCCAGGAGTGACTTCTCTGCATCTCAGGCCAAGGGAAGGGAATGGAGTCAGTGAGACCGTGAAAAAGCTTGTATTGTGATCGCTGGAGCTGTGGGTCAGAGTAGACTGATGCTGACCCATGCAGGAGAATCTCAGGGATGATCACTGTAGCTCCTCAGAGAGGATGTTGGGACTAGGCTTTACTTGGAGTCTTTGTCAGGAATAAGGATAAGTAAGTGTTCCCTACGGACACCATGTATTCATAGTAGAATGAAATAATGCTCATATTTTTTGTTCTCCAAAATGAGCACCTAGAATGAAAAGGAACTCAGAAAAAAACAGCTCAGAGTAGACCATGTCTCACCTACTGCTGAAGAGTCAGGTATTTAAAAAACAACAACTAGGCAGATGGTAACCCTTGCAACTAGAAGAGCTTAAAGTTAGAAATTTCTAACAACCAAGGAGTCTCAAAGTGTTCTTTAAAGTCCCTGATTAGAGCCCATGTCAGCCCCAGAGAATCCACAGCCAGACCAATTAGTACTG
Organism: Carollia perspicillata; assembly: GCA_004027735.1. Taxonomy (NCBI): domain Eukaryota; kingdom Metazoa; phylum Chordata; class Mammalia; order Chiroptera; family Phyllostomidae; genus Carollia; species Carollia perspicillata. The sequence goes on from PVKM010000724.1 coordinate 18,631, forward strand.
GAAAATTTATGGTTCACCCCGCACACACATTTCTTCTCCTCCACTGATCCCCTTCCACCCATGTTCAAACCAAAGGTGTGTTTTGAGTGGGTAAGAGGGGTTAGCAAAAGAAGAAGCAGCTGGCTGATCTTTGTACCTCAGGAGGGCAGTCTTCAGAAGGCCTGTGCTAGAAAAAGGAATAAAGCCATAAATTGAAAAGCTATCGAAATTAGATCATTACTCTTGACCGAACATAGACATTACTAAACTGGGAATTCTCTTTCAGAGAGTAATGGTCATTAAAATTTTTAGAGTTCCTAAAAATAATATGAAATGTCTGGAGACTTACCTTAGGTTTTATCTAAGTTACTGCAAAACTAACCAAATCCTCAAGGTGGGTTTGAACTACCAGTAGGAAAATGAACTAAGAGGTTTTCTGATTATCACTGCCATTTCTGTCTCTTCTACAGAATAGTAGCAATCACAGAACAGAAACACCCTCTCCTGGGGCAACGTCATTCATAAATACACGGCATGGTTGCAGCCTCCCATATGTGACATTTCCACACTGCATTCGTGGCAATGGCCTCAAATGTAAGGTTACCAGATTTAGTAAATAAAATGAAGGGATACAGGTTAAATTTGAATTTCATAAAAAAGTTATTAAGTGGATCCCAAATACAGCAGAGGACATATTTATACTAAAAAAAAAATCATGTGTTTATCTGAAACTCAAATTTAACTGATATCATTTATTTTTACTCGACAACCTTAACAGGGCCTCTTGCTGTGACTAAACAAAGGCAAAAAAAAACAAACTCCTGATGTTAGGAAAGTGGTGAATGGTCAGGGCTACGTGGAGTGTTTAGGAAAGAAGAAAGATATAGAAGGAAAAAGAGGAAAGGAGGAAAATAGTGAGAAATGATTAAGGCAAATAGCACATTCCCAAGATGTAGAAGGCAAATATAGCATTATTTAAAACTCAACATCCTTTAAAATAAAGAAGAGTAGTAAATGATGGTGAGGGCTTGGGATGATAAGATAATATTGTCCCACATTTTGTAAACAAATTTATTCTGCCTACAGAAACTGTGGAAATACAGATTTTCGTAGACCTTTGATAGATGGGCCCTGTCAGTATTCTGCTTTCACCGCCTCTCTGTGTCCTGCTTACTCTTTTCTTAGTTTTGAAATGGTGAATTTTGTGTGACTAAAGGTCAGCTTGTAAATTACTATAAGCTCTATTTTGTTTTTCTGCAGAGTCCTATATATACATTTATTCTCCCAAGATTTTTTTAGTTCTGTTAAATTTGCATTTCTATATTCATCTCCTTATACTTATCTTTATTGAACTTTATAAAATCACAGGCACACTGCCATTTTGTAAATTATGTTTCTACTAAATAAGTAAAGCTACTTGAAAACAAACTCGCAATCAAAATTAAAATTTAATACTTAAATCATGTGTTACTTTGATTTACATTCAGACATATATTTCTTTATCACTGCACCTGTAAATCAACATTATGGAGACAGCTATCCAAGTATAAGAATAACTGAATATGTATAAACCAAATCACGTTTGTAAATATGTAGATTGAGGTAGCAAACACCTTTAACACCAGTTAGAAATCTGCCACTGATTATACATCAGGCAGAAAACAAACATCATTTTTTTTTTTGCAAATAACTTTAAAATCTTTATAATATCAGTGGCCCAAGTAAAGTTTGTATTCCATGCTGATAGGCTGAATATGATCTTTGATTATAGATATAGTGATATGCATGAAAAATATAAATGCACATAGTCATATTTACAATATGTGGTAAAAGTTGAACCATATTATTGACACTTAAAGGCTCTAATCACTGTTACATGATTGACTTTTAGGATCTCATCTAAGAACATTGTCATTTTATTCTTACTTATTGTAATAAGAATGAATAGAGTTATCAGGCTAAATGTATTTTTAGTATATGTTTCAGTGCCAAATAATGGCTTGCTGCATTTTTTGTTCCAGAATAGTATTGCCTTGGCATAGTTGAATACAGGTTCAAAGGATTTTTATGGCTAACAAGGTAAAGAGTCAAAACCATGTCTCCACCCCTCACTTGGGCTCTTGCTTGGGTTCCACTCGCCAGCCAGAGTCTGGTACCTCCTGTCACAGTGCAGAATCAGCCCATTCTCCCAAAGACACTTCAAGGAAGCTTTTCCTTTCATTTTAAACTACCTATGTTAGAGAACAAAAATCTTCTACAATGAAGAGTATCATGAGGACATGAAGAATAATCTGTTGTCAAAATCACAGAATACTTGATGTTTGTTTGCATACAAAGATATACCCCAAGGAAGCATGTGGAATGAGATAAGGAAGATTTTTAACTGTTTCTTAATATATCTTTTGATTGTTTTCCTTGTTATAATCAGCATATTTTAATTACTTCATTAAGAAAAATATATAGAAATAAACACAGGGCAAAATAAAAGAAGCAGGAAATTTTCTCCAGTCTGTCAGGCCTCTTTTATAAGAAAATTTGAAAAGAGTTGCAGAAACTCAACAAAAATAAGGCTCTCTCAGTCAAGTTACAGAAAAGAATTCTGAGGGGTCTTTGACATACCTGGGTACCATTTTCTAATATTGGTTATATTTTTAAATCCCAAAAATGATTCATAAATATTCAAATTCACTCCCGCCAAAACAAGAATTTGATGAAAAGAGACTAAAATCACATTCTACTTTCCAATAGCTGTCAGTATCTCCTTGCTTTATTTTTCATTTTCAGATCTTAATCTATTCCAAAGTAAGGTTCTCCCAATAATTAGTATGACCATCTGGAACCAATAATGTCTATATATACTACTTCCTATAGGTAAAAATTGCTTTGTGAATAATTTTATAAATATTCTTTGATTATTATTGTAAATATCAAGTTTTTGTACCTATATATTTATATCTTTGAGACCTTGATAATGCAATTAATGTTGAAATTTGTATTCTCATTTTTAAATGTAACATCTTTATACCAAAAAGGTTCTGTTTGATTCAGGATGAGAGTAGGAGAAATGAGTTTTATTTTTTACATTGTACTCTTGTCTTGCCTTGGATTATATATAATGGTTATACACATAATCCTTTCTTCTCTTTTCTGTGCTTTAGCATGAACAGATCATTCCACAACAAAGTTTTAGAACATGATATAGTTTTTCCCTTATTATAACACACAATAACCCAGATTATAGAGTATCATGTGTAATACTGATTTTGTATATTACATCTGAGCCTGGTCCATTGCGAGCCAATTAGTGTGCAACCTGAATAAACTAGCCTATAATTCCAATACATGAAATATCCAATGAAACAGAAGGTGTAAAGTTATTTTTTGGTGAAATCCCTTAAATTCCGATGTCAGTCAGCACCATGAACCTAATTAACAATTTTTTTGTAATAAGGGTTTTATATCCAAAGTTTAGAAAGAAATTATAATACTCAACACCAAAAAAGCAAACAATCCAATTAAAAATTGGCAAAGGACTGAATAAACACTTCTCCAAAGATGACATACAGATGGCCCATAGACATATGAAAAGATGCTCAATGTCATTTGTTGGAAACTGCCCTGCCTGGTTTCAGAAGCTGTAACCCCTCATGGCTAAGGCTGAGTAAAAGACTGTGGGATCATAAGCCACTATGGAGACAAAGCTTATTTTCCCAGCAGGGGCACCGCCTCTGCCCCCTTTACTTCACCCTGCTTGAACCTGGGCAGATGACTGGTTAGCCAATGATGGCCTAAGATTCCTCAAGGAAGGGACAACATAAGACAAGCATGGTCACAAGGGGGCCATCAGGGAAAAACTTGAGGGACTATAGAAAAAGGCGTGATGAACCCTTACCCCTTGGCTTTGACATAACCTGAGTCTTCATTCTGTCTAAAGAAGTCTCCTAATCTCTTGGCTGCCTTACTTCCCCTGCCTGACTTAAGCCTGAAACAATGCCAGAGGTGTACCCTGAGCAGGAACAGGGTCCCCCGTGGTGATCAGGCCTAATAAAGAATGCATAAAATCCTGTGAAACTTGCTTTGCTAAGAACTGTCCTCAATTTTCTGATAAGGGTCCAAGGGTTCATTCTGGGTTTGTTTCCCAAAGTTTTATGGCCCTTTAGCTAACTGACCCTGACTCAGAATAAGCCTTCATAGTTCTCTGAATGTTATCTATTGTCTGATCATTATTGCCTGCAGTGATTGAGCTTTATGTATACACCTTGTATTCCTATGCAAATTAAACCCAATAAAAGCCCATTGAGGAACAGTCTCAAGTCCCTTCTCCTCTGAGAGGTTAGCCACCTTTACTCCTCAAGCAGATTATGCCTTGGAATAGACTTATTCTCATCTATGGTGGATGGGATGGGGGAATCTCTGTGGGCAGAACCCCCCCACAGTCAGTAATCAGAAAAATTCAAACTAAAACCACATTGAGATTGTACCTCACACCTGTCAGAGTGGCTATCAATAGACCAACAAACAAGCTCCGGCAAGGGTGTGAAGAAAAGGGACCCCTTGTGCACTGTTGAAGGGAAAGTAGGTTGGTACAGCCACAGCCAGTGTGGAAAACAGTATGAAATTTCCTCAGAAAATTAAAATGGAACTGCCTTATGCCCCAGTGGTTCCACTGCTGAGAATGTACCTGAAGAAACCCAAAACACTAATTCAAAAGAACATATGTACCCTTGTGTTCAATTCAGCATTATTTACAATAGCCAAGATTAGGAAGGAGCTCAAGTGCCCATCAGTAGATGAGTGGATTAAAAAAAAGTTGTGGTATATTTACACAATGGAATAATACTCAGCTGCAAAAAAATTTAAAAGAGGGAAATTTTACCTTTTGTGACAGGATGGGCGAACCTGGAGAGTATTATGCTAAGTGAAATCAGCCAGTCAGATAAAGACAAATACTATGTAATTTCACTTATATATGGAATCTAATGAACAAAATAAAATAAATAGAATCAAAGTAGAAATAGACTCATAGCTATAGAGAACAGATTGATAGCTGTCAGAGGGGAGGGTTAGAAGGAGCTGAATTAAATAGGTGGAGAAATTAAACAAAATTATAAAAAAACCTTACAGACACAGACAACAGTATGATGATTAGCAGAAGGAAAGTGTGGGGACAGGTAGAAGAGGGCAAAGAAAGGATAAATGGTGGTATAAGAAAACCTGACCTTGAGTGGTGACTATACAATACAATATACAGATGATATATTACAAAATATTAACCAATGCCATGCCAATAAATTAAAATTTAAAAATAATAAAAACAAAATCTAAAAAGAAAACCTTTGTTGTAGTACTTTGTTGTTGTTGCTGTAGAAAAAGCCCCTCCCCACACCCCAAAAATGGAAATTTGTAGACATTTTACTTCTCAGCTGACCTTAGTGGACAGTGACAAGTAGCTTTTTTAAAAAGAAGCTACCAAGGGCAAATTAATAAATACCAATAAAGCATCAAACAAATAAAGGCTTATATGTCACTGCTCCTCTTTATTCTTTGGGATAGTCCCATTGAGATAAAATACTGTGTAGTGTCCTGTCAATCACATTTCAGACTTCATGGTAGAGTAGCAAGGGAGTTAGCTTATGCTTGATCTATGATACAGAAACCTAGATGAAAGAATAGAGAAAGAAGTCTGAGAACTGTTTATTTCTTTGAGAGCAAAGAATTGTTAGTAAGAAGAAAATATACTAGGGAGGGGGTATAGGCAAATTAAGTCAGTTCAAAGACAATATGCAAGTGAGTGAGAGGGGTTATTCTGGGCATATCATGACAGTTGCTGTCACAGCTTCCATGACGTTCCATCTGACGAGTGAGGTGAAGGGGCTGACGTAAAAAAATAAGGGAAAATTAAATGAGCTAGGACATAGAGAGTACAAGACTTCTGAAGTTTTGTTAGCAACTAGAGACAGAATTCTTTGTTCAGGTATCAAGGCACTTTCCACTGGTAGAGAAGCCAGAGATGATACTACTGAGGAGGCCACTCCAGTTATCCCAAACTTATCATTGTAAAGCAGACAGCCTTCTGTGAGGTGCGGCCTGAAAGATTTTGGAAATCACGTGTTGCTGCAAGCCCCAGCTCCAAGTGAAAGTACTTAGGCATGATCAAGAAAAGTTGGTGAGGCATTGCCTACAATCCAGCCATTCTGCTTACAGGCGTACTCCTTAACACACCTCCTTGGAGATGTTCATTAGAAGATATTCATAAGAATCTTAATAAATACAATATCTGCACTAGGAAATACTGAAAACAATATATTTTATATGCAGTGTATACAATATACAAGCCATATATATATTTCATAATATTTTACAATGTTAAAAATGAATTTAATAACACCAAAAACAGTCCACATACAAAAAAAAAAGATTCTGCCAGAATATTATGAGAAAAGACAAGCCAGGAAGGGGAGCAATCCCAGAGGTCCATATGAAGAGGGTAGTGATGTGATTTTTCTCTACATCAAGGGAAAACACCCTGGAATAGACTATGAGTACATTGTATCCAAAACTCTCCTTATTGTGACTTCCGTAGCCTCCCTTTCTCCTTCTTTGACCACATTTCATATCATTGTGCTTATCACACTGACTTTCTTCTGGTTCCTTCAAAATTCCACGTTGATTTCTTCAAGATATTTGTACTCTCAGTTCCTTCCTTTCACCAGAAATTCTCTTTGTTCAGTCTCCTTAAAGTTTATCTGTGTTATTAGCTTAAATGCCATCTATCCAAAGGTCTTCACTAACAACCAAAATTAGAATAAAAATCTAGTAATCAGCCTCCCTCTTATCCTGTTTTATTTTCTTGATCTTCTTTTGCAATTGAGATAATCATAGTATAGTACAAGGAGGCACGTTTCAAGACCAAGTATCATTTCTGCTGTTACCAGTGAAATGAATATTTATTGGGAATGATGGGGAAATGTGGTAATCTAGCGATCAAAAGCAGTCATCTTTTCTCTAACATGTTTACTTCCTTCTTGCACTTCAATGAAGTTGTGACTTGAATTGACTCATACAAATAAGGTTATTTCTATTTGCTGCATACTTTCAAGTTCATTTTAATTACCTAGACTTCTTGGATGTATTACTCTTATTTCACCTTATATATTTGAAAAATGAGGCTCTACCCCCAGATAATCCAATAAAATAGAACAGTGAACTATGCTTTGTAATACTAAATTATAATTTTCAACATGTTTAATCTTATCAAGTTTGAAGTAAAAGTTTTCCCACAGTAGAAACACCACACGCATCATCTATCATTACACTGCAGTCTCCTTTGCAGCCGAAGCATTTGCATAGCTTGCCAGGCTTCTGTACAAATGCTTCTTGTATTACTTAGTTTTTCTGAGATAATAAGTTGATAGCATTCATAGCAACATATATATTAAAAATATATATGATTTATATAATAACTGCTACGAGATAATCATTGAGCTTTAGGTGTTAAACTAACTTAAGCTTAACAATTACTCTGTGGTTAAGTACCATGTTATCATTTCCCCCATTTTACAAATGAGTGCCCTGCAATACAGACAGGTTAAATAGCTGGTCCTGGGCCATATAACTAGGAATGAAAGACTTGGCTTCAAATCTAAGTGTCATATATCCAGAGTCTATTCTCATAACCAATAGGCTAGTTCTAGCTAATTATCACCTGTAACGTTGTCATTCACAAATAGTTTTTTGATATTGCAATAGTCAAGTGAAAATATGTGGCTTTATTTTTATTTGTTATTTAATTTAATGTACTGGGGTAACATTGGTTATTACAATTATATATGTTTCAGGTATGCAATTCTGTAGTATGTCATCTGTATATTGCATTGTGCATTCACCACACTAAGTCAAGTCCCCTTCCATCACCACTTACACCCCCTTTACCACCTCCTACCTCCTCCTACACCCTCTCCCTCTGACAACCACCACAAAATGTGATTTCAAAAAAGACATTGTTCTTAACTGTTGGCATAGACTTAAAGCACAATCATCTTTACTATCTTTACACACACACACACATTATACATTTCCCAATTGTTGCTCTAAAAAGCTAACAATTATTAAGTGCATCTATGTTCATTTATCAGAGGCCCTGTTAGTTAAACATGGACATTGCCATAGTAGGGTTTAATATTCAAAGATGGTTACATCCTGAAAGGTGCAATCAAGGAGAGGAAGTTTAAGAATATTTAAGGTGTTTGCTTTCTGCTTGGGAGATTATGAAATTCCATAAACTGTGAAGTATGACTCATATCTCAGCACTCCAAACAGCACTTTTTCTCTTTCAAAAAGTAATCTGTTTAGCAAAACTGAAGTATACAACTATTTAAATATGGTACCTATATATGTTTCTATTTCAACTCATCTGATCTCTGGACTTGGATTTGAGGATAAGAGTTGTTATTTTTAAATAAAAGATAAGAGAATCAAGTAGAAAAAACAAGTGTTCTGCAAGAAAATAGTCTTCTCTTTAGTGGCAAAAAATTAAATCGAGTGGTGTGGTGCTGGGAAACCATCCTACGGGCGGGAAATGGACCAATGGTATTTCCTTTATATTCCCTGCATTTTACCTTTGAGTTCTGTTTAGCCTTACATGGAGGACTGACCACACTCTCCTTATTTTAAAAAATATAAGGATTATTTGTTACCGCTTCCTCAGTTTTTCTGAAGAATAAAGAGTGAAGGGATCATCTCAGGATTTGTTTGTTCAGGGCAGTTCTGGAGCACTGCAGCGAAAATATCGTCCGGATGTAAAGATTGGGCCCCAAGAAGCTGGAGTTGTCACCATTTTTGTCATTTTTGTGCTCCCCCTGAAAATAAAATGTGCCACCAAAGGAAAGACAAAAATTATAGTTTCAACTTTGGGCCTTGTGTGGTGAAAATAAACAAAAAGTGTTGAGTCAGTGATTACTTAGCTACTTGCAACGCTTTCTTATTTCTCTCTGTGCTGATCGACACTTTTCAAAACTGTTTCTGTCCTTTTATTTATCAATGAATTGTTGACAAAATATAACCTTTCAAGCAAAGACAAGAAATAAGAGACCATTCATTTTACCAGACTCCTTTCTGCCTTTTACCTCTTCTATCCTTCAGTCTTCTAAAGATTTAATCAGAGTGAATTGAATTAAATGAGATCTTGAGTACTTTTTTTGCAATTATAATAATTTTGTTTTCATGAATCTATATTCAAAATACCACTGGGTCACATTGTGGCAATGCCTTGAGATTAGATTGACATGCAAGGAGGAGAGGCCAAGTGGAAGAACTGTGTTTCTCAAATGAGAGACTGCGGATGCTTCAAAAAGATATTTATTTCTAAAAGGCAGCCTTCTATGTGCAAAATCATTATCAGCCCTGAATTCAATTTACTGCAGGTTAAAATACAAGGACAGCTTGGTATTCTCATAATAACCTCACTTAAAAACTGATAAATTTTTATTTGAAGAGATATTTCTTTCTTGAAAGCAATAGAAAATTCTGAAGTACAATGATACAGCAGGGTTGTTTTTTTTTAGCAGGTATTTTTAAGCAGTATTCTATGCATGCGGGATTTAATATAACATGTTAAAATAAATATTGAGATTCTGAAGAAAAGTAAATGACACCTTACGAAACATAACCTGTATAAAGCAGACCCTGGAAATTATAGTAGCTGAAGAAAAAAGCCTGAACTTCCATGATCACCTGTGGCTGAACCACTGGCTGAGCCTCAGTGTGGAAACGTGGCACACACTTGACTGCTCGGCTCACGGCACGTGAGGTTGTGGCTCCCACCTGCATGCTCCCAGGTCTCTTATACGGGTATGTATTCTATCTGCACAGAGGAATTTCCATAAATAAGGCAATAAGCACAAGCTAAGGATTAAAATGTCGACTAGGAGATAAAATGTGTGAAGGTTGGATGTAATTTAGATCAACAAAGAAAAACAAACTCCAAAGCAAAGAATGTTTTAAAGTTGACAATAAAAAGAGAAAGAAAATAAATATATTTTCCTAAAAGTGAAAGGATTTTGCATTGAATCCCAGCTTTTCTATGAGGAGGAACGATAACTCTCCAGAGCTCTGACTGTTGATAATTACAGAGTAACTTTCAGATTTCTGCAAAGCGGGAAAGAGATCAGAGTTCCCCAAAAGCATCAGAAAAAGCAATTTCTTGCCGTGCCAAGAAGCAGAAGCTTCTCACCTTCTTCTCCCCTTCTCAGCCAGTCTCAGCAAGGCAGTGTCTCCCACAGGGACCAACAATACGGTGGCACTCGGCAGACGAGGGAAAAGGAGACTTCCAGCGACTAAAGGAGTCTATCAGCGACTACGTTAATGTTAAACTTTTTTTGGAGCAAACATGTTAATGCTTTTCCAGTATAGTTTATGGGAAATTGTATATGAGAAAAAACACTAACTTGTTTAGGGTAAAACCATTTTCTCAGCTAAAAAATACACTAAAAAAAATTAAGATGTTTATAAATAGTTTATCCAGGGCCTCTTCAGTGAGCAAGAGGGGCTATGAGGTATTACATATGTCATTTTAATGTGTCATTATAAGTATTTTTATACCATGCTGGCAAAGTGCTTTCTCAAAAGGTTTTGAAAAACTTTTTTCAAAGAAGAATGTCATGATATCGAATCCACAAGGTGTTCTGCCTCCAAATGGAAATTTTTCTGGGGAAAAGTCCTTGTGGGGAAAATGCATACTAGACCTCCCCACTTGGATACTGCCCATGATTGTAAGCATCCTTAAGTTTCTATTGCAAAGAAACACATTTAATCTAGCATCTCCCAAGTCCCTTTAAATATGAACCCTCCAACTATTTTTTCTTATACATAAATACCTGCTGGTGTCTCTTAAAACAACTGTACCGCAAAATAATTTTAGAAAATGCTGTTTTAGTAAAAATAAAAATATTTGTAATCTATGAAATACAAAGAGGTTACTCAGAGGTTTTGTTTTTTTGTTTGTTTGTTTGGACCAGAAAGGTTCAACTTTTATTTTCCTACTTCTCAGTATAAGGAGAAAATTATCAATGTCCATATCACCGCAAGTTTGTGGTAATAGTTATACTGTCCACAGAAGCAATTTAAATTTAAATTACATAGAATTAAAAATTTCAGTTCCTTAGTTACACTAGCCACATTTTCAGTACTAAATAGTAATATGTGGTTAGTGGCTACCATATTGGACAGTGCACCTATATAATATTTCCACCATTTGTAGAAGATTCTATTGAAGACTGCTGACATAGAGCACTAGCAAAGATGCAAAGAACTGCTTGAGATACCAATAATCTATCAAACTTTATAAAGACATTTACATGTTGCTCACCCATTTGATTTAGAGGTTGACAAGACATCACAGAACATACTAGGAGTTCAATGGTACAAGACTCAACAAAAACTCATGTCCTTGAGAAGTGTAAAATAGTAAAGAGAATTTAAAGAAACAATGACAAGACCTGTGAAATGCTACTATTCAACCTGCAGTAGCATCAGAAAACACTGCTAACTTTTTGTATAGGGGAATCTGGCTTACAAGATAATAAATCACAGAAGGCAAGAATCATAGGGGAGATGATTGAGTCTTCACAGACTTGAAAGGTAAAGAACATCAAGGGTAGCATTTCAGAAGAACCAGACTACAAAAAGTTGTGGCAATTTCATTATGATTTGGATAAACAGCAGTCATTCAGTGTGACCTGAGTAGAGAGGTAGTATTTGCATGTATTTGTGGAAAATTGTGGCAAATGAAAAATCTGTTAAGAAAAGATGATGTTAACCTATTGAGGGACCTTGTACAACACATTCATGATGACAGGATTCATACCATTAGTAGTTAGGAGCTAGTAAAGATGTTGTATCAGTCACAGTCATTTTCATGCTCTATGTGTGTGTTAGGACAATTGTCCTGCCAACAGTTTCAAGACTATTAGCATTACAGTCACTGAGCTCAGTTACTAATTTGTGAGAACAGATATAAACAGAAACAGATAGACTGACAGATATTTAAGAAAGATGAAAGGGAGATACTTCTAAACCCTCTGCCCAATTCTCAGTAAAGAAGTAGTCAGGGTCATCTGGACAATGAATAAGGTTTGGGGCAGAATCCTAGCTAGCTTAGGCTTTTCAATAAGTCACTAAACTTATGCTTGAAGTTTGATTATTAATTTGAAATTAAGATGAAAAACTTTTGATAAAAGAAAAATCTGCTTATGTGGAAAAGTATCAGGCACAATTTTTGGAAGATCAAGTTAAACTTTATTTGAACGAATTCTTAATATTTTCATGTTAAGTATTTCCTCATCTTCATTACTGTATTAAAACATCTTTGTGTAATTATTGATTAGCTATATTCCTGTTTAAAGTTCACTTGATTGAACTCAGTGAACAGTTTATATTGATTTCGCCTAAAAGAGTTTTTACTCAACACTTTGTCTTACTTCTCATTATATAATCTTGGTTTATTCATGCATCAAAGTAATTACTTATCTTGATTGTAAGAAAATCAGATCTTAATTATCTATAATGAAAAGAGAAATAACATGGGTTGTGACACTCAAAAATAACAAAAATAATCATGTTATTTTGACTATACCTCCCCCAATATGAATTGTTTCTTGGCAGAGCTGCTGAGAAATACACATGTGTAACTTTTACCTACCCTCTCTCCCGCCATGTAACATAAACAAGTAACCTAAAATGTAAGATAACTTCATGAGCCGCATGTCTTATCATCACTCCAAGACTAGGAAAGAATGAACAATACCTTCATAATGGTTTGGGTTGCAATATCTTCATTTGTTCTATTTATAGTGAGAAGTTATGCCATTCTGCTTTCACATTTGAGAATTGCAGGTAGTGAAATAATGTAAATTGACCTTCACTTGGCCTATCCATAGAGTAAGCGGCTTTCATTTGAAATATTCATCGAATATATGTACAATAACCATGGCTAGCTCAAATGAATTTCAGGGGATGCAACTACTTACGAAGTACATGGAGTTCTGCCAATCTACTGTGTTTGAAAGCAGGTCATAATTAAAATCTAATCACTTAGTTTCACTGGAATTTCTGCTTAAGCTTTAGAGTCAGAATTAAGTAAAAGCATGTCAAGAGGTACTTCTGTAACAGCAGGGTTTGCCTTCCCTTTGAACTAAGCTTTTAGTTTACTCTTCAGTGTTGCTTTCTCCATGACTGTTTTTTTTAATTAACCAAAAAAATGGTATAAGATGAATGGACTCACAGGGTTCCATGACTGATTTTAGGCATGGATGCTACGTATGCCCATTTTCAGGCACTTTTTATTAATGTGTTCCCCTGTAAAAGTTAATGAATATCTCTTTAACATAATTAGCATTAATTGTGGAAGATATTTAAATACTGAGAGTAGTGGAGTAATGCATTTACAGTTCTTGGGAATTAGTCTGTGAAAAATCAAAACAATATTTAAAAATTTAAATTAATAAATTTTAAATTCTTTGAGTAAGTCAGCTCTTCAAAACATCTAAATAAAATAATATACAAATGACTATTAAGTTAGATTCTATAAATATATAATCAGGAAAACATACATGATTAACTATTTTAAACCCCCTCTCCTCAACAAAGATTAACTTCTAAACCAAGTAATAATGGTACAGTGTATCAAAAATCTGTGACAAAAACATTGTGATGTTTCCTACCCTGATTTTAGGAAATTTATTCACTAAGAGAAAATTATACTTTTTGTTGTGTAAGAAAAGTCCTGTCTGCCTCACTAGGATTATAATATCTACCATTGTGAAATCTATATATGTCAACCAAAATGGAGTGGCAGGGATTAGGCTTTTCTTCCTTCCCTAAACAACTATATAGCTCTATATCTATATCAGCTATATCTATACATATATATCTATGAATGGTTTTCAGTTAGCATAGGATTGACTGCTTGAGAGAAGAATGGCAAACAATGTAAGTCATAAAATTGTACCACCATGTAGCAAGTAATAAAGTTGGTGTCGAGGCTGCAGCTGGAGTGGGTGAAATGCAAGAGAACCTAATAGTTCATCTAAATTAGAAAGTCAAAAACTAAAGAATATGCAGTTAGTACTGAGTGCTTGTTACTCCATTAAAAACGGCTCCCTTGGGAGACGTTACCAAGGCTATTTGACTTAGTGAGGGAAGAGCAGTTTGCCAGCCTCTGGGTACTGAACAGTGTCTCTGGATCAACACAAAGCTCACAATTTCTATCCACTTCCATACAGGTGAGATACATTCGACCTGTGGAACTGAGGTCCCATATTCCTAGGAACCATGGGGATTTTTCCGCCCTATCTCTTGATCTGAAGTGGCTTGTCTCCACTGAATCAGTGGGCATGTCAGTGTAATCTGTCTGAGATGTCCAACAGTTTGTGAATTTAGTGAACCAGCTGAAGATCTGTGGCCGCATGAGAGTCAGTTAAGAGACCCTGAAATATAATTTCTCCCTTTTAGTTTTCTGCTGTTTGAAATTCTAGCCAGATGAACTATCCTCTTCAAATTTCCTATTACTTCAGAAAAGCATGGGTAGTTTAGGCTCTAAAATCCTGTCAGAATCACCATGATGTTGAAAAATATGGGAGAGGCTGGGAAAGTTTCCTGCAGGACTTTCCATGAAAGGGGTATTATCTCTCTGTCATAATTGCCCTGGGTGTATGAGATTCCAGTCTTGTAGTGGCCTGAGGATCATTCTTTCGGTTTGGATAAATCAATGTATTTTCTGGGGCTTGTAGGCCTCATCCTTAGCAAGTAAACTACTGACATTCATGAGATGGATATAATTTTAAGGAAAAATATGCAAAATGATGTGGATAGTAAGAAAAGATTGAAAGAAATGGAACAAAAATGTGAGAATCCAAGACTCTGCTTCTCACAGAGCCCTTCTCTTCCTTCTCTGTTGTTCCGACTCCCTCTCTCCCCTGTATCTCTTTATTCCTCCTTGCTTTAAACTCATTTGGGTGAAGGGTGAGGCAATGATCTTTTAAAGAGCTTATTCCTTCTTTAATGGGTTTCCCTGAGGAGAAGAATAAGCTCTTTTAGCTGGTAATGAATTACCTGTTCTATGTGAGGGCATGCCCTGTGGCCCAGCCCTGAGTCCACTTCATGTCTTACCCCTATTCCACCTCCAAGAGACCCTGATCAGCCACACACCGTGTAGCCAGAGAGGCAGACGAGATAAAGAGACTAGAGCAGAGACCTATCTAACTGAGAATTAGATAAAAGATTGTGTCCTTCTCTGAAGACAATAGGATGGATAGTGGCTACACTAATCACTTGGAAAAAGGCAAACAAACAAGCTGTTAAGCTGATGAATGAAGGGAAACCAAAGTGCGCTGTAATTTACATTTTCCTTATCTCAGTGTGAGGAAAACCAGCCCTTCCTATCTGAATCAATCACACGTGAGAAGCTATCTTTCTTGCCAGCTGATGTTACTCATGTAACAGCTTCTTGTTTCTGTGTCCAAGTTGGCTGAGGTACTCAACAGCACGTTTTCAGTTTACAATTCTCAATCTGAGAAATGCCATCTAGAAAGAACTCAGCTAACACCTAAACAAAGGCAAAATAGTGAACATTTTCACCCTAATATCTAGAACAAAGCAAGGATATCCACTCTCACCAATTAAGTTTAGGATATTACTGGGAGTTCCAGACACTGCAGTAAGGAAACAAAATTAATAAAAAAACACAAAGATTGAAAAGGAAAAAAAAAACTCTATTTATAGAAGAATGACTAAACTATAAAGCAAATGCTAAAACTAGTAAGTAAATTTTGCAACGTCACAAGATACAAAGACAACAAAATAATTTGTTTCTATATAATTATATAAGACAAATTTTAAAATGAAATGTAAAAAATCCATTTGCCATAGCATTTGCAACAGCAAAAATACTTTTAAAAATTCAATAAAAGTTGTGCAATATTTCTAAACTAAAAATTCAATATATTCCTGAGATAAATTCAAGAAGACCAAAATAGAGAGATAGAACAAGGAAATGAACTGACAGATTCAATATTATTAAGATAGCACTATATTGTTATAGAGATTATTGCAATTCTAATAATAATCCCAGCAGGATTTTATAGAAATTGACAGATTGATTCTAAAATTTATAATCCGGTAGTGCAAAAGGCACAGAAAAAGTATCTCAATAAAGTAAAACAAAGTCTGAGGATTTAAACCACCTGATTTCAAGAATTGTTACAAAGCCGCAGTAATCAAGACAAGATTTTATTATCATAAAAACAAATACATCAGCCCTGGCTGGTGTAGCTCAGTGGATTGAGCACGGGCCTGTGAAACAAAGGGTCACCAATTCAATTTCCAGTCGAGGCACATGCCTTGGTTGCAGGCCAGGTTCCCAGTGGGGGACACATGAGAGGCAACCACACATGGATGTTTCTTTCCCACTCTTTCTCCCTCCCTTCCCCTCTCTCTAAAAATAAATAAATGAAATATTTAAAAAAACAAATAAATCAATGAAACATTTCAGAAAACATATTCACTTAATTTTAACAGGATGTCAATTCAATTCAGTAGAAAAAGGAAAGTTCTCATTAAATGATGCTAAAACAAGTAAATATTTATACAGAAAGCAATTAACATTCACACTTACTTAACAGTATGCTGGAAATCATCTGGATGCAGATCATAGACCCAACTATAAAGGCTGAAAGTTTAAAATGTCTGGAAGACACAGAATAACATCTTCATGACATAGCATGGCCACAGATTAGTTTGCCATGTCAAAAATAGGGGATGTTACAGAACAGAGGTCTAAGGGTGGCGGGGGGGCAATATTTGGCCCACCCAGGGGCATCAAAAACTGTTACAGAACAGTCACATACACACAAAGGGGTCTGGACTCCGGAGGATGGTATACTAATACCGTCTGGACCATCTACTAGGCTCGTCTGTCTGCCGCCAATTGGAAAGATATCTCTCATTGCCAGAGATTTGTGAAAAGGAAAGGAAAGGTTTATTTAAGGCTATACAGACTTTAACCAGTGACCTAATGTCCCCATTAAACTATCAAAGTCCTTTAGGATAACGACTGACACCCACAGTGCTTCCTTCTCCCCCTGCCCTTATCCGGGCTACCATAAATCAAGAAAAGCAGCACACATCCGTGTCCCCAGGCCACTGGCACCGTCAGCTGTGTTGCCATCCAGGCAAAGCAATTCTAATCATAGAATTAGATTCCTCCACCAGAGCTGCGGGGGTCTGCACTCTTTCCAAGCCTCGTGGTTCCCCTCCTTACAAAGCCAGGAGATCTGCACTCCAGCTTGGACCAAGTGGCTCTTCCCCACTGTCACCGCCATGTGGTTCTTCTCCTACTGCTCAGCGCTGCAAAGGGGTCTGCACTCTTCTAAGTCCGTGTGGTTCTCCTCTTGCAAAACTGCAAGGGGATCTGCACTCTTCCAACTCTGTTTGGTTCTTCTTTTCAATGGCTGCTGGGTCTGCATTTAAATCTCCACACCAATGTTCCTCTGCAGCCCCATTTCCGATTCCTCCCACAATTCCTACTACACCTCCAGGACTCCCATACTATTCCTCCTACACCTGCCAGGACTCCCATATCCTTCTAGCTTTACTGGGCTGCCATTGTGAGTCTGGGCATTGGCGGCCCATGGAGTGGAGCCAATCATCTCCCAGCTCTCATGCAGGTGCTGTAACCAAGGGGAGTTGCCTCCCAGTTACATCTTGGGTGGAAGTCACTCTCTTCTTCATGGCTCCAAGCACGGTCACAGCTATTTAACATATCTATGAAACCAGTTAAAGGCTATAGATACGTTAAATGACCATGCCAGAGGTTAGCTGCAAAGCTGTTGTAGAGGTTAGACGCAAAACAGCTAATAGCCCTGCTCCATTTGTCCCTTCCCCCAACTCACACCTGTGGGGGGAAGGGGTGAGGACACCTTAATAATTCCTGGACACCTTGGGTTCTGAACCCCATTCCAAATCCCTTTTTGGGGCCCCCTTTTGGCTGCACCCTATATCAGGGATAACTATAAAAGAAAGAACAGGAATTACAGAAACTTCATCAAAATAAAAATCTTGTGCTCATCAAAATGTATCATTAAAAAATTAATAGGCAACGAAAAGACGAGAGAAATACATTAATAAAAGACATTTCCAAAAGACTTGTCTCTGGAATATACAAAGAAGTCCTATGAGTTAATAATAATATACAGGTTTTAAAAATGGTTAAGGATCAAAACACAGACTTCACAAAGGAAGATACAAAAATGATGGATAATCACAGGGAAAGATCTCCAATATCATTAGGGAAATGCATATTAAACCCACAGTGAAATAACATTACAAAAACACTGGAATTGCTAAAATGAGAAAAGACCGGCAACTCCAAATGTGGGAAGGATGTAGAGAAACTGAAAATCTCATGCATTGTCAGTGGGACTGTAAAATGGCACTATCACTTTGGAAAGTGGTTTGTCAATTCCTTTAAAAAATTAAGCATGCATCTACCATAAGACCCAGATATTTCTAAATACTTATCAAAGACAAGTGAAAATGTATGTCCACAAAAAAAGAGACTTGTCTAAAAACTGTCTTATCATCATAATAAACCTCATTTTGAACATCAATTTGATTATTTGGACAAATAAGGTAGTCTAGAATGAATGGTGCAGGAAAGGAAAGGACAACCTATTGAAACTTTCATTCAATAATACATGTTGCAGGGGGTCAAGATTTCCCTGTCCTGATCTAGACAGGACAGACCGGAAAATACCCTGGGCCCTAATCTCAGTTTACAGGTTATTACATCTAAAATCTTAGTATTACAATGATTTTTCCAAATTCAGAATTTTAAGTTGCTTTCAGTTTGGTTCATATGATTTTTTCTAATTTTCTAAATTTATTAAACTATTGAATAATGTGATATATTCTTTTTTTAGAACAAAAGCATAGAAGAACATAAAAATAAAAAGGAAAGAAACGTTTAATAACAACCTAGTTTGTGCATTTATTATCTTTCCCACAAACTTAAAGGCTTTTATTCTATTTCTCCTTCTGGAAACAAAATGGTTACAGTAGTTGGAGAGGCAATTATGTTTTTCAAAATATTCTCCGGAGAGCGAGTAACCTGCTCTTGGTCACAGAAGTGTGGATCTGCGGTTAATTTCCAGGAGTGATGATGACACATCACTGCACTAGATTATGCTGGCCTGGCAGTCTCAGTTTAAGTAATTCACTGTGTGTCATTTCCATTCGGAGGAGTGACAGTGTTTCCTCTCCCTCAGCCAAAAGCTGCCTCAGAGGGGGAGCTACTTCTGACCTCCAAAGGGTTAGCAGCCTCGAGCACTCCCCGGGGTATTGTCTAATGAACTCATTGTGACAACTGATATTTAATGCTGACAAAGTCATCGATCCAGAGCTGTGTAACAAATCATATACTTGTTGGGTGGAGGTAAAGCAAACATACTTCTGTTATTCAACATAATCTCAAATCTGGGTGACCAACTCTTCACTCTTGCTAAGTGACAGTTTTCATTATTAATTCCAGGGAAGAGATGGATGAGCACTTTGAAGATCAGGGCAGTTAATTTTTTCAGAGGTGCTAGTTATCTTTTTCTCAACCGGAGGATGAATTAACATTTATTAACAGCCTAGCCTCATTGCTAAGTGGTTAACAGAAATGACCTCATCAATTTCCCCCTTTGCAAATAAAGAAGCTAATACTCAAGAAACATAAAGTTGTCCAAGGTCAGGCAGCTAATGGCTATTGGAGGACAAGAACTAAGCCCGGGGCTATTTGACATCCAAACATTCTAACGCCAACTAATTGATCTTTTCTTTCCTTTTAAGTTACATGAAAAATAAAATAAAATCTTCATGATTGAGCCACTTAAAGAGCAAAGCCTCTGAAAGAAATACCCACATTTGTAGAAAGGTGTGTCAGTGACTGTTTAAAAATGTTTACTGTAAATCTTTTCTTTACATGGACTCAGAAGAGCCCAATCTTTGTTGCCTACAAAAAATAACAGCAAAGAACACACTTCTTCAGAGACCAAGATGCATCTTTCAAAGTGGAAATGCTTCAGTAAAAGACATGAATGTGCAAATAGCTGAAACTTAAAAGCAGAATGTGTCGCCCTATAAAACTAAAAGGAAAGGACAACCTCTGAAAATTTGCTAACAGTGCTGTATAAGCATCGAATATATTTAACTATAGCATGCAGACTAGATCCAGTATGCTGGTGACAGACTTGCAGTTTAAAATCCGCTAAATTCACATACCACTGTGATAAAAGGAAATGAGCAAACTGCAAGCAAAGAATAGTTTCAAGAAAATCCAACAATATTAACTATTGACTTTCTGACAATCAGAAAAATATAGTGGTTATTTCAAACATCTAGATAAAAAGTAAAAAGAAAATCAGTTAGTAAGTTTTCAGTCTACAAAATGACCAATACTAGGTTTAATAATCTAATATATAAGTTAAACAAAACTCAAGACAAGGGGAAGGTATGTTTTCTCTGAGTGCACCTGTATAAAGGCATACCATAAAGAACTGGACAACAAAAATACAGATTTGAAGAAAGTAGGATTGTAATAAATTTTGATGATATTAGGTCTTAGAAAATCAGTTTGTTCTCAAAATTTCAGTTATTTTCCCAAAGGTGCAGTCATATAGGGTTTAGGGTTTATTTCTACCATTTTTTAATGTGGAGCTGATGGTGCAGAGTATTGCATATTTAAGCTTCTGCCAACTCTTGTTGGGGAAGTTCTGCCTAAAGAGTTACTAATCCAATCGTCTTTAGTAACCACAAAGATATCAGAGGGTATTAAATATTAGGATCCAGAAGGTCAAGAGAAGCAAAAACTGCACCAAACAGTTAAACTTGTGAAAAAGACTTTATTCAAGGCTTTTGCTGTATGGGAGAGAGACCAAAACTGATGTCTGAACTCAGCTTTGCTGAAACAAACAGGGAGGAGAAATTTTAAGCACTGGGGTGAGAAGGAAAATGCAGATCATGTTTGTTTCCTCATTGTTTTGCCCAAAGGAAAGGTAAACTGTTTCATATTTTCATGACTGAAAGTGGTTTTACAACTGGGCGCAAGGTACCCACTAAAGTTAGGCTCCTACCTTCCCACAGACTGGGAGATGACATTGGCAAGAGGTGTACATACTTTCCGTGAGATTTTCATACATCTAAAAGGGACAAAGAAAGAATGTGCACTTGTAAGTTTTCCAAGGAAATTGTCTAAGAAAAGAGTGGTGAAAAGCCTACAGTGAGAAAGAAACCTGTCTAAAGTAATCAGGATGAGGTTGCCTTGGTTAAGTCCTAGAACTTGAGACTCTAGTATAAAATGTAAGGACCCAGGAGATAAGTTATAATCATTGGACTTGGACTAGGAAACATCTTAACAAACCCAGAAGTTTTCCAAGACTAGACTCCAAAGCCCCAAAAAAGGCACTGAGGATATACTGTAGGCAATTATAACACAGAGTTCCTTTTTTTGGTTGGATCAACAGCCTGAAAATGTATTTTCAGAAAGTGACTAGGTATCAATGGCATTATGTGTGTTTCACTTTCGGCTTTATGGTCTATTGCCTGCCCCCACTATTGCAGCTCTCTTCCCCCACTCACTCTTACTGCCACTCCAGCTCTGGCTTTTGCATGTTTTGCATTTGAATCCCTAGATCTGAGACATAAGAACAAGTACAGAACGCTTCATTGTTCCTCCCCTTTGACCACTCTTATAATAAACCATATGACTTTATGAACTGATTCCAAGGTTTGGCCATTACACCAAAGCTATAATCAGTGTAAATGGTCTCTATATAAATATGAAATTAGAAATTGATTTTGTGGGTTGATGGACAAGTAAAGATGGTGAACAAAAATATAAGCTAATAAAAATCAAAAGCAATTTGGATTGACATCTACCAAATATATTATGTTTACAACTAAATGGCCGTGTCTATTTGTCCCAGAAATTAGAGCACCTATAGAATTGATAGCATTAATAACAATTGAGAAAACAAATTTTCAGCAATGCAGTGACATTGTGGTTGACCCTCAGAATGTACGGATCCTGCATGGAATGATAACACAGTCGTAAGAACACTCAGAGACAGGCACATTTTCAGCCTGAGTTTTGTTTTAGTTAAACGACAGAAGATAAACACACAACATCATCATTCTCCTTTTTCATCTTTGTCAAAATTCTCCCTATTTTCACTGTACTTTTATTTTTGTCATCTGGTATCAAAGACCATAGTCTCATTCTATGTATTTGAGATAAATGCCCAAATCTCTGTTACACTGCTCTTCACTCACTCTGTCTTCCTTTCCATCTGGAATCGCACTCAGAGTTCCCCTATCTTTAAAACTTTCAGATAAGCTTGTTAGCTACTCACCAACTGCAATCCTGTTTATCTTCTTTTTACAACTGAAATTCTTAAGATATTCACTGTACTCACTGCCCGCAACGTATCCCTACCCTGCACACTCATCACTCCCCTGCTACCAGTGACTTCCTGATGATGAAATGTAATGACCTTTCCTTAGACCTTATCTTTGAAGACCTTATCTCTATAGCACCTGGCACAACTGATCAGCCACCTCTTCCTTATATCTTCCATTATAATAGTATTTTTCCTTACTTAAAGTACTATCACTTGCAGTATCTAATTTCACCTTACCTTTAAAAGCAAGATTGCAAAGTCACAAGACTAACAATTGTCGTTGCCCTGATCACTGGCCCAGTGCTGCTGTCACTGTGGCGCCCTGTTGAGATAACGTGGTTCAGTGGCTAGGATCCGAGTTTGTAATTAGAACCAATTTTTCATTCTAATACTCACTTTTACATTAAACTCTCAGCATTGCAGTTTCCTTATGTGTGAAATAGGAATAATTGTGCCTACATAATAAGATTATGGTTGGAGTTACAGTACAACCTAAGTTAAATCCCTAATTAAATTCTGTCATATATGGCACTTAGTAGGCATGGTTATTTATATCTCCAGGCCATTATCTACATACTCAACACCTGAGCAACTAGTAATTGAGTATCTCCTAATCCTTGGAAATAAAACAGATTAAATACAAATAGAGTTTGTAAAAATGTACACTCTGACTACTCATCACTCCACTTTCATAACACTTCATTATCCATAGTCTCTCCTACCGGTTTGCTCACTCCATTCTATTTATGCTTTTTTGGTGAGTCTACTTCCTCTTCTTATGTTAAGCCTTAGCCAGCAGTCAGTCCTCAGATGACTCTTTTTCTCTATACAAACGGTCTATCTTATAGAGATGCAGAAGTTCTCATGGTCCAGCTGTAACTGCAGCTTCATACTCTCTCCTAAACTTCAATTTTGCATTACTAACTGCTTATGGTGAATCTATGTTACTATCCAGATTCTACTCAAAAGTTTGCCTGCTTTTGTATCACTACCTGGTTTATATTGCTACCAGACCTGATGCCCTAGGGGAATTTACAATTCAGCATTTATAAATCTAGCATTCTACTTTCCCATAAGCTTGCAAATCTTTTCATATTCCCTAAATTCATTGATGAGGCCACCATCTACTTCACCTCCAAAGCCAGAAATGATATTACTATATACTGCCCTTGTCTCTCCTTATGTTATTTCTTTAATATAAATCTCATCCATCTCCAACCTTAATTCAAGTGTTCATCAACTCACACTTGAAGTAATAAACAAAGATCCCCCCAAAATTAAAAAAAAAATCATCTCATCTGATATTCATTCTCTTCCTTACATCTGGTACCCACTCTCACCATTTGCAGCACACTCACTTTTGCACCAGCAAATTGATGTTTGCACATTTCACATCAGTGATCATCAAACATCCTAGAATTATTTCTCCATTGCCTCATGGGTGCAGCAAGACATCAAGTGCGTGCTCCATAGCATTCTTTGTGAGCAGAGAGAGTCCTTTTATCCAAAGTATACTTCATGCGACTGGACCCCCCTCCCATTATTTTCCAGCCTTTCAACCTCTAAGCAGTGCCACACGTCCTCCATAGCTTCCATAACAGTCGCATTCTCACACATGCTCTTCAGCTGCTCAAAAGGTTTCCTACTTCTGTACCTAGAAAAGACCCAGTAAACCTTCAAATTTTTGCTCTTAGTAACAGTGGATGAGAAAGGGGCTACGTACAAGTTCAATGACAGAAAGTAATCTCACAGTGCAATCTGATTATAAATTCCTAACCAGGCAAGTCGTGGTGGGTAGTCCACCCCAGGGCTATAAAAGGTTTACCTTCATCTTAAGCAAGCTCAGTCCATTGCTTTTGTGTCTCTAGGTTAACATACTTTTGAAAGGCCCCTTTTCAGACCTTTGGAGGCATAACCACCCCTGTGGGAGCACAGAGTCTTGTTAACTATCTCGTACCTTGCTTTCTCCTTCATATAATCTTCCTTATGTTCCCTTCTAACTCCAAATGTATAAGAGAAACTGCAAAACTGTCATTCTCCAGAACATTTGAGATCTTGTTCCCCAGCACTGTCATTAGTTTGGCTGAAATAAACTATTATAAAAATTAGCTACAGATTTGGACATTTCTTACATTGCCGTAATAATGGCTACCTTATTCTGAAGCATTTTCTACATCGAGGTACTCTATGAATTCACTAACCTATTGGATTCTCACCACAACCTGATGAAATAGGCACTGTCATTATTCACATCTTATAAATATGGAGATTTGGGAGAGAGAGACTAAGTAACTCACTAAATATTAATAAAGATTTAAATTTCATTTTGGCTTGATCCCAAGGTTATACTGAATTACTTTGCCCCCACAGTGCTTGTTTATCACCTTCTCAGTGAAGGCTTTCATTTTCCTCTTACCTAGTATGCCCCAGCACTAACCATGTATAACTGAATCTTATGGAGGCTTCTATACCTTGTTTATACTCTCATTTTCTGTGTAATAATAACAATAATAGCTATAATTGTATGTATGAATACATATGTATATACATGGCAATATCCAAAAGCTTTTATAGTGTAATGTTTTTTAACCCTCACAGTAACCCTATGAGAAAGAGTGTTTCTTTTTCCACAATTGTCTGATGAGAAAACTGAGACACAGAAAAATACTTTGTCCTAGGAAATATATACCTGTAGTTCCATAGGAATCTTGAGAAGCAAGCATTCTTTTACATAATTTTATCCCTAGGGTCTAGAGTCCCTGGAGGGAACTCTATAAATATATATTAAAGGTCCATTTTTACTTGGCCCTGTCTACTAACTCTTGTTCTTGCCTATAATCCACTGCTCTCCCTGAACACTGCCCTCATTCGTGTTTTCGTTTCAGTAGAGTATTGACCAGCTACAGGGTAGGACAACTCAGCCTTCCTGACACGTGTTTTCTCACATATCTACTCCTTGATCAAAAAAGTCATAATTGTAATAGAGAATTGTAGCCCACCTCACCATTCTTTTGGCATCATTTCTGTAAAAGTTGACTCTGACTAATATGTAGCTTACAAATAAACAGCATGTTTGTATAAGAATCCTAGGAACTAACTTCAAAAGATAGCTCTGACCTTCAGCCATCCAAACTTTGTAAGATTTGCCCACTTTCAACAGTGAAAAGATGACATAAAGCCAAGATGACTAAGCCAGCATGATGCACACTGACCATCACTTGCCTTACCAGAATGGACTGTGCTTGAGAACTTTTCAACCCCATCCCTTGACCTCTTTGTCCTGCATCCCCTCACCTGCTTATAAAAACCTTTGCCTGCACTAAGGTGCGGAGATGGGCTTTAAGACAAGAGTCCCGCATCTTCCAGATGGCCAGCATCTAAATGAAATGTTGGCTTTCAAAGTGGCAGACAGCCAGACCTGAGTTCGAGTACATAATGATTTGATATCTTTTTAAGGAATAAAATTGAAATTCTAGAGCTTAGCATTGGATGCCCTCTCTAGTGAAATTGAAACTACCACTATAAACTTATTTCACAATTTAGAAACAAATATATCTATTGAGTGTTTACTCTTTATTTTTGAATTTCTTCTTTTAATGACCCATTCTGCAATTTCCATAAAGAAAAATAATGTCTTATTAAGGCTAAACATTTATTATTTTTATCATTAATCATGTTATCATATGAGATGATCTTCATTATTCTCTTGTTGTATTTATGTCCTGCTTCAGAACTCAAGTTTAAGCCACATTATTGTAGGAATCATATGTAAATCATTTTATCCATATAACATTTCATAATGATAAGTCATCAGATATAAAGACTGGTTTGGAGTTTTTATTCTTCCAAAATCACGATGTATTTTAGAAATGTAGTATAATTTAAATATTCATATCAGAAAAAAGTAGTAAATAGGTATAACAAAATCATAAGTCTTTTATGAGAGCAAAAGTAAATGAAGATGTTTGACAGAGAAAAAGATTTAGTAGAAATACATTGTCAATTTATAAAACTTTTCATCTGTTTATATCTTGGCCTATAGAGATTCCATATATATATATGATGATTTTTAATTTTTCTCTACAATATTTAGGCTATTCTTTGAACATATCAATTGCAGCTTAAGCTTTTAGTGAATACCACATAATAAATAAGCATGCTTATGGAATCATTATCTAAAGTTTTGCATTTTCAGTAAGAAAAAAGAATTTTCCTTTATATGCTCTCTCTTGGAAAGCCATATTCTATAGGGGGATAAAAGTCGATCTTCTAAATCAACCTCAGAAAATCAATGATCTGATAAACAAACAAATAGTCTTATCAATATTTAAATGGATTAAAATTTATGTCATTGAGCTCTGGCTGGTGTAGCTCAGTGGACTAAGCACAGGCCTGTGAAGCAAAGTGCTGCTGGTTCGATTCCCAGTCAGGGCACATGCCTGGGTTGCAGGCCAAGTCCCCAGTAGGGGACACATGAGAGGCAACCACACATTGATATTTCTCTCCCACTCTTTCTCCTTCCCTTCCCCTCTCTCTAAAAATAAATTTATAAAAATATTTTTAAAAAATTTATGCCATTGAAACTATCAAAATTGTATGTAACCGAGTGATGTCAAACCACAATGGTCTTATGATATGAGATGAGAGCATGGGTAAGGATACCTTTTCTTACTACTTCCAAGAAACAAAAAGATTCAACCATGAATAGATTAGAAAAATCCTCCTCTGGAAACCTCTTTGGAAATTCAATCTAAAAGAAAAACTGCATTAAAAATCCTCATAGATGTGGATTCGTGCTTTTGGAAAAAAAATCTTCATCCATAATAAATATATACTGAAGAAAGTATATTCCTCAATACTCTGAGTAATATTATACAAACAATTCACCCTTTTAAAAGGAAGACTTTATAACCTAATAATTGTAAAAATCTGTGCTGAATTTCTCTTCATTAACTTGATAGTATGGCTATCATATTGTGGAAGCAATAGGTTTTAGTCATTGACCACAATGCATGTATTTGGGATTGACTATCAAAGATATGTTTTGAGGTACCATCTAATGAATAAATTATATCACAAAAAATAATAGTTTGTATTTTCATAAAATAATAAGAATCTTAAATTTTTAACCTGGAAAGAATTCAGAAATAAAGAAAGTAGTTAGACAACATAGAATTCACATGACCACATTATAATGTGCTAGTACTTTAAGAATTCTGCAGTTACTACATCTGAGATACCATTGTTACTTTTGCTATTTCGATAATATATATCCAGCCTCTGTAATACTGATATGCAAAAACAGATTAAGTCTTTGAGAATCCTTTTGTTGTTATTTTGGGGTGATTGGGTTGTTTTTAATCTAAAGTACATGAAATATGTGACCCATTGGATTTGGGGATGAGAGGGAAGAACATTTATTTGATGATAGATGGCATATGGAAATGTGCTCTTCATTTGAAAAATTTATTGAAGCTTGTCAGTTTCTTACTTTTGTTTATAGCCCGTCTAGCCCGTTGGGAAAGGGGTTTAATGGCAAGCCTGAGCAGATAAAGAACACACAGGAGTTCAGCATGAGCAGAGCTTACAGCTGTAATTCAGTTCGAGCGCTCGCATGTCGTTATGACCCTGGGGCTAAAATAAATTATTCTCCATAGTAGACTGAAAAAAATATTTTCATAAGTTCAAGTGTTTTAAGTGCCACTGATATGTTCATTTGTATATTTTGACCTACTTTCTTCTAATATTGCTCCTTCAAAAGGCAACATTTGGGCCTCTATTGGCTAAGGGTCTCCTCTCTTTATATTGTGCTCAACCTGATTTCAAATGGGAAGTCAGTCAGCTGTACTTAATTGGTGTTCATTCATACAAAAAAGTTCTGTGGAAAATTTTGTCAGATATTATTTTCTTAGTCCGGATAATATTTTCCAAGCTCATATAAACATAAGAAAGAATAGATATATACTTTTATATACAAATGGGATTTTTTGTATTTAAGTTTGAGATTTACATTTAAATTTTGACTTAAAAACTAGAAGAAAAATGCAGAAAACACATTTAATGAGAGCTTAGAATACTGTTCAAAGTATTTCAAAAACGCTATAAAAGTTCATGTGTCTTTAAACCTTCCAGAGTCTTCTTTGCAATTTAGAGCACTGTGCGTCTATTGTTCATTTCTGTCAAACTGTAGAACCCCTCAGTCCCATAATAATTTATCAAAGGCTTACAACTAAAAGTGTCATCTTTTGAATTACTAAAATATTGTAATGGCACATAAGATGAATAAATTCAAAGAACAGGATGAAAAGACATTTCCTTAGTGAAACCTTGTTTTTTAGAAATTCTTTTTTTCTCTTTGAGCCAAGAAAACTTGCCTACCATGGCACGGTTATTCTCAAAAGCTTTGGTGGAAGTTTCAAATAAAATTTCACTAACCATTTAGGTCCATATAAGTAAAATATGAATAATAATAGACACATGTTGAATTAATGATGCTCTAAGACATTTCAAAAATAAATTTTGGATGCAATTTAATTTTATGTCTCCTTGCAAATTCACTGGTGTTAAATTTTTAAAGATTGTGGCCTACTTTCTTATTATATTCAGCTTGACAGCAGCTATCTCCTGTATCAGAATAACATTACTGAATTGTCTGTCTACTTAACAAGTCTGACAATTAAACCTGAATTTATATTCAGTGTAGAAAATTATAAAGACAGTGACATTTGTATATACTCTAGACACCCAGGTTCTTCAACCTGAAAATGTGTTGAGGTTTTAGAAGCACTGTCGTAGGCATAACAGACTGAGAGAGACTCTGGGCTGGGCTGATTTCACACAATAATGTACTTCAAATGGTGCCCTCCACTCCATCCAGAGGATATTGTTTCAAAATATCTCTGCTGAAATTTCACTTTCACTTACAAGTTTTATTTATCATTAAACAAACTTTTTAAAACTGCAAATATACATGAATGATTTAGGTATTACTTCTAAAGAATTCAAGACAATATTATGATTTAAGTCAATTCCCCTTTCAGAAAAGAGTTCTAGTAAATTCAGAGGCTAGCTGTCATTTACCACTAGCCAGCAAGTATTAGATAAGAAGTTAAAATGTGGTGGCACTGAACCAAGCATACAATCCTGCCTGTGTTTTTAATTGGGTACAAGTGATTAACAAACAGACATGGAATTAGCATAAAAGTTGGAAGAACCGCAAATTAAATTTCACCTAAAGGTCCTTGTAGCAGGATTTAATAACATGGATATGTCTGCCTCATGATGTAGTATTTGCCATGTGGCCTTATTTTCAAAGATTTTGCTAAAAAAGTAATTTAGTATATTTATAAAAGTAATACATATTCCTTATAATATTTTTATTGTTGTTCAGTTATAGTTGTCCCCATCTCCCCCCTTACTCTCCTCCTGCCTTATGCACTCCCACCTCCCATAGTCATAGTAAATCACAAATACATGTGAACATTAAGGAAATGTCAGTCCATACATCTCTTTTTAAAATATATATATAATCTTTATATTTTTCCATTGCCATTTAGTGCCCTTATACGCCCTCCCCCAGCAATCACCACCACCTTGTTGCCAATGTCCATGAGTCCCATTTCATTTTTTGCTCAATCCCTCCACCCCCTAAACTGCTCCCCCACTCCATTAATCTCTTTATAAAAATGGGGCAAAGTATGTTTACAGTTGTATGTGAAACATAGAGTATATTTTGTATTATTATTTATTATTATATTGTTTCCTATATGAACCATGGTAAATCTACTTCTGTGCACCATAAATAAAGATGTAGAAAATAGATAATCTATAAATGGTATAATGTTATATAGGCTATTAATATTACTTGAGTTTCACAGAAGAAAAATCTTAAGCAAAGCTGAAAAAACTTCTAAAATTCATATAATAGTTTAGATAGAATTAATAATTCTTTATCAAAAAGATTTTTCCTTAAATATGTATGTTTAATAAAAACATTAGTAATGAAATCTTTATATTCTAACACTATTTCTCCATTTCAGACAGTATTGGTTTACCCTCTACTCAGGGGGAAAAAAGTGAAGAAATACATCTACCATGCAAATAGATTATATTATTTTTAGTTTACTTAGTCTGCAAATGTTCTTCCACATTTTTTTCTTAAATCTACTCCAGTCACAGTTGCACTTTCACTGAAATTCCTTTGTTAATGACCTTCACATTACTAAATCCCATGGTCAATTATTTGTTTTTATTTTACACACACCAACAATAGTATTTAATACAATTGATCCTTCCTTCCTGGAAATGCTTTCTTTACTTGGCTTCAAGGACCTGAGATTTCTTTTCTGTCTCATGTGCTAGTACTTTCGCTTTGATCCTTTAACATTGCGGAGCTCTAAGACTCACATTTTTTGGACCTCTTCTCTACCTACACTCACCTGCACTCACATACCTTCAAAACCAAGTATATATGAGATCCATAGTAATCATGCTTTGTGGTCTTTCCTGAATTTCAAACTCACATATCCAATTTTTAACTTGAGCTTCCCTGTGGATGTCTAATAGACACTTCCAGTTTAACATGCACAAAATTAAACTTCTTATAGACAAATCAACCGATCAACCAAATAAACAATGAATAATAAATAATTAAATGGAAGGCTTTCTTTGTTGTCTTTCACATCTCAGTTGATGGTAATTATCATCATTTCAGTTACTCAGGCTATAAAATACTAGGATTTTTTAAATCCTTCCTTCTCATAGCCACCACCCATTCCATTGGAAAAGTCTTACTAGCTCCACATTTATAATATACCCAGAATTTGACCTATCGTTTTTACCTATCCACCGTTATCACCTTGATCTGATCAACCACTGCATCTTGCCTGGATTGCTGTGATCACTTACAGTTACTTTGTTAGGAAGAGATGGTGAATACTCTATTCTTTCTCTCATATTTTGGATGTTCTAAATTCTGTATAACTGAACAATAAATTAGTGGTGCTCTCCTCAATGTAGAAATTGCTCAGTTGTTTTTCTGGCATTGACTGATTAAGTTGCTTCTTATTCTTCTCTTCATTGAATAACTTGCTTTAGTTTACTGGGATGTTTGCAGAGCTCTTTGCCAATGTAGTTCAGTAACTTAAGAAGGATATGTCTTTCTGGTGATCATTCCACAGCAAGATTTCCTAGCATAAAGCAAGTTTCTTTGATTCTTCAGACTCAATTCTACCTTTTTGTTAGAGAAATTACTAACCATATTTTTCATAGTTTTTCCTGATATATTAGATTTTCTAATTTGGGGACTCTGATAACAGTTATTTGGTTCCTCAGTCTTATCTTTAGCCACACTAATATCTTTGCCTCTTAATTTTTCATTTACTCTAATTATACTACACATTTAGTATTATATCAATACGTTATATTAAAACAAGTCATAACTTCTAATGCAAAAATTGCATTGTTTTTCCTTTTGGGTAATGTTTGCTTACCTTGGGATCTTTGTTGTCTTTTTTTTTTTCCCCTCTAGACAGCTTGTTTAATTGACAGGCTATTTATTTTCTTCTTTCTCATGTTTAATACTAACAGCTTTGTCCATAATTTCTCTTTTCTCCTATATACTGAGGGTGGATTTTCATTGACACTACTCACAGTTCACATGAGAGCTAGCTGGCACCCTCTCTTTCTTAAGCTAGTTTGAGGACTGGAGTTTTACTATTAAATGTACTTCTTTTTCTTTTTTTTTAAGTGTAGCCAGGTTAGAGTAAAAGAAAACACAATAATGCTATATTTGAGTGCAGTCTTGTTTGAACAGCCAGGTCTCTGCTTTATTGATATTTTTAAGTGTCTTTAGCAGAATTAATTTCATTGAATTCAGCTGACTATTATCCTTACGGAAAGATCCACTTGGAGTTTTGATCATTCTCCTGGAACACAGTGACCCCTGGTGGTTTTTCCTGCTCCTGCTGAGGGCCTGAGATCCTGTTGGCATAGGGAAGATTCTGTTCTTAAGATTTTCTCGGATTTTCTCTAGGCTTCCTAATTAACCTCTCAATCTGCTATTGTAAGAATTTTTAGAATGTTCTCAATGCATCCTCTGTCCTCTTTATATGGCATTTGAGAAGTGGAGAGAAGGATGGGGATTAAGCACATACCAGAATCAGTAACCTTTCAAAATGTATAAAGTTGAATCACTTTGTATGTTTGGATGCTGCTGTGAATTCAGTGATGGTAGTTTTCTGCCCTCATTATAGCTTCTTTTTTCCTTTCTTCCATAACAGCAAAACATTTGTCCTTCTGTTATGTAATGACTGCTCATCACAAAAATCACATTTGGCAGCATCTGTTACAGCTAAGTGTAGACATATGACTACATTTTGGTCAATAAAATGTAGGAATACTTATTTCCCAGCACTTTCTACTAAACCTCCTTAAAAGATACCCATCATGCTACCTTTGCCATTTCATGGAGGAAGTGATTCATGGACCTCTAGCCACCAGCTTAAAACCTGAAAACAAGAGTCACACTTGGAATGAAGGAGTCAAAAGCTAAAATAAGCCTGGGGCATTGGTAGTTCCAGCAGAAGACAAACAGTACATTGTTAAATCTACTGCTATTTGAGGCTTTATTTCACATGGAGTTAAATATAACCATAAACATCTGTTAGTTTTGTTATAGTAAGCAACTGGTAACATATTAATGAAAGAGAAGGGAGGTAGGCATCTAATTAAGCTGGAAAACTAGGAAGCTGCAGCTTCAAAGACACCTCAGGGGACAGGGCAGGAACATCTTCTGCCAAAGGGACATTAATCCCTGAGCAGGCAGGAAAGACCACTTTCCAATCACCCCAGGAATAACTGGCCTGTTCAACCGTACTGCCAGGGGGAGGGGCAAAGAGTAAAGAGGAAATTCCTTTGCTAAGCACACGTGCAGTAGAAGCCAGGTGACTAGGAGGCATGCGCAGTAGGAGCCAAAACGGACACCATAGAGGGGAGGAGTCCTCCCTGGGAAAATCTGAGAGAAGACCAGATAAGGACACAGAATACACAGAAGATTCAGAAACTGGATAGAGGGAGGCATGAGCCTAGCCCTGAGAAGAATGAGAAAGAACATTAGTTTATTTGAAAGAAAGTTTACCCCTGTAAAACCCTAAGAGATTTCATCGAAGCTTAACAAAAGCCCAAGATGTCTGAGCATTCCATCTCCTAGAAGCCACATAGGCCTTAGTGTGGAAGCCACCTGGGCAAAGGCGCAGCGCCAAAAGTGGGCTGGACGGGAACAGGGAGTAGAGAGTAAGCTAGGCTACTGAAACTCTGAATGCCCATTCTGGGGTAGCAGCAAAGTATCCCTGGGCCCCTGCCCTCCATTGTGAAGAGGAACTTTGTGAAGACAACTGTGGGCTTGTGTGGTTACAGAGGCTGGACATCTTCTGCAGCGAGATGGAGCAAAGCCACCGGGTTGCAAAGGAGGCGGTACTTTGGTTTCACTCCGCTAAATCTTACCACCATACCTCACATCCTCCTAACTGTGTGTCCCTGAAATGTTTTTCCTGTGGCACCATGGAAGTATCCTATTTCCAGACCAGTCGGGCGGAGCCTCCTTGGTCCTGATCCATGGCTGACAACAGTTTTACCCATTTCTGCTCATTGTATCAAATATTGAATAAGGGAAGATTCTGTGATCCAGCTCTGTCCCTCCAATATCATGTCATGCTTATATTTTCATCTAACATTTGTGTGATGATTTGTTATTTAAAAAATATTTTCACATATAGATATGTAGATTTAGATTTATATATAGTATTTATACATATATATTGTTAAATTTTCAAGCATTTTGTCATAAAGTTGGTCATAATAATCCCTTAATATGTTCTAATTTCCTGCGTCTCTGTATTTCTGGTTTATCTTTTTATTCTTAATATTTTGTTTGTTTGTTTTTTTTATCTT
The DNA here is from genome assembly GCA_004027735.1 of Carollia perspicillata. Taxonomy (NCBI): domain Eukaryota; kingdom Metazoa; phylum Chordata; class Mammalia; order Chiroptera; family Phyllostomidae; genus Carollia; species Carollia perspicillata. Next base: position 53,052 of record PVKM010000724.1, read on the forward strand.
GAGCAACATCACAAAGTTTCTATATTTTTAAATTTTTCAAAGAATCAACTTTTGGCTTTTTTCACACTATTTTAGTTCTCTTCCTTATTCATTAATTTTGTTTCTTACATTTATCTCCTTTCTTCTATTTTCTCTGGGTGTTTATGACTGTTTTATCTATTTATTAATTTAGATGTTTAGCTCATTAATTTTTAGCCCTTTCCTTTGTAATATTGCTATTTAAATTTAGAATTTTTCTTTAAAATGTAAATATGGATTCTCTGACCATGTATTTTGATATGTTCAATCTTTATTATTTAGTCATAATTATTTTACAATTTCATTATGATTTATTCTCTTACTTATGAGTAGTTTAAAAATGGTTGTTCTTTTCATTACCCAAACATGGAGCAAGGAGCAAATTTTATCATTGACTTCTAAACTAGCTGCACTGTGTTCAGATAAACATGGTCTGGTGTTACAATGTTTAAAAAAAATATGTTAATAGTTGAATTGTAGCCAAGTAATAGTCATTTTTATTACTTTTCTCTCTATGTGCTTCACAAAGTTGTTTGTTCTATGATTGTTGGGTAGCTGGTCTATATAGGTAGGGTTTCAGTCTGACCAGTTGGCCAAGGTGAGCCCTAGTTATACCTATTGCCCCAATGTAATAATTTATTTCACCCCTTTCACTCACAGAAACATAATACATTTTTATTGTAAGCATTATGTTATAATCAAATTAAATGTTAATTCAAGCTTGTCAATGTGAAACTAGACTCCAGTATATTAAAAATTTTTTTGACGATTTGATCTCCTAATAAATGAGAGAGGTTTGTTGAAATCTCCCACTATGGTGCAGCTCTATTTTTTTTTTTTTTTTTAATGCTTTTTAAATCCCATTTATTTTTTTTAAAGATTTATTTATTTTTTTTTTTTAGAGAGAGAGGAAGAGAGGGAGAAAGAGAGGGAGAGAAACATCGCTGTGTGGTTGCCTCTCACATGGCCCCCACTGGGGACCTGGCCTGCAACCCAGGCATGTGCCCTGACTGGGAATCGAACCTGCAACCCTTTGGTTCGCAGCCCGAGCTCAATCCACTGAGCTACACCAGCCAGGGCTGGTGCAGCTCTATTAATTTTTGCTTTATTTATTCTGAGAGTATTTTATTAGATACATATATGTTTATTATTGTTATAGCTTCCAACTTAGTTGAATCTTTTTTTATTACTAACTTTCTTACTAATTCTTTTTTGTCTTTATTGGTTTAAAAAAAACAACCCACACAGCCTTTTTCCTCCTTAAATTACATATTTTCAAATACAATTGATATTCAATAATATTTCATATTAATTTCAGGTATACAGTATAGCAGTTACACATTTATTAATTTATAAAGTAGTGCCCCTGGGAAGTATAGTACCCACCTGGTACCACACATTGTTGTTACATTATTAACTATATTCCCTATGCTGTACTTTACATCCTTGTGATGGTATTGTAACTACCATCCGCACTTCACCTTTTTCATCCAGCTCTCCATCCAGTCTGGCAACTGTCAGTTTGTTCTCTGTATCTATGAGTCTGTTTCTGCTTGATTTTTTCATTCACTTTGTTCTTTTGATTCCAGAGAGAAATAAAATCATATGACGTTCTTTTTCTCTGTCTGACTTATTTCACTTAGGATAATACCATCTAGGTCCATCTGTGTGGTCACAAATGGTAAGACTTCATCCTTTTTTATAGCTGAGTAATATTTCATTGCATATATATACCACATCTTCTTTATCTTATTGTCTATTGATGGATACTTAGGTTGTTTTCATATCTTGGCTATTGTAAAAATGGTGCAGTGAACATAGAGGTGCATATATCTCTTCAAATTAGTGTTTTGGATTTCTTCATGTAAATAATACCCAGAAGTGGAATTGCTGGATCATAAGATAATTCTATTTTTAATTTTTTTCAGTACCTCCATACTGTTTTCCTAATGACTGTACCAATTTTCATTTTCTTGGTTTACCCACTTTACTTTCAAACTATTTATTTTCTATTCTACATGAGAAAACAAAGGCAAGTCTGAAAAAGGATACCTATGTATCTAAGGTCACCCAACTAGTAAAAGATAGAATCAAAACTCAAAAAAAAAAAAACAAAACAAATCTCTTTACTCAAAATTCTCTGTCGTCTCTGGTAATAACAACAAACATTGACTCAATGCCCAGTTTGTGCCAAGTATTATACTAAGAATTTTATATGCATTATTCCCATTATTTGCATTATATTCTAATACCTCTTCAAATCATGCACATTATTACTATGTGGTAGATGTTCTAATACAGCAGTCCCCAATATTTTTGGGCACCAGGGACCGGTTTTGTGGAAGACAATTTTCCCACTGGGCTGGGGGATGACAGGAGGCAGAGTTCAGGCAGTAATATGGTAGAGGTTTGCTCCCTTGTCCACTGCTCACACAGACTGATACCAGTCCACAGCCATGGGGTTGAGGAACCCTGTTTTACTATAAGAGGTCTGTCCAGAAGGTATTCAGCCATGTACTATGAAAAATAGATACATTTATTGAATAAGGTACAAGATACTTACATAGAATAATGATGCCTCAGTCACCTTCAAAGTAGGCACCTTGAGACCTCACAGAGTTCTAATCACCATCAGCTGCCCCATTGTATTTTCCAGAATCTCATCAACAGTCTGAAATATCTTCCCTTTCAAAGGTGACTTTAGTTTTGGGAAAACCCAGAAGGCACAGGGTGCCCAATCTCAGCTATATGGGAACTGAGTCACCTGGGTGACTTGATGCTTCATGGAAAAACTCTGCAGGAGATATGATGCATGAGCAGGCACATTGTCATGTTGAAGCTGCCAATCACCAGTTGCCTGTAGCTGTGGCCTTCTGAATCATCCAAATAGTTTCCATGGAGGAATCTCACTTATGCTTAACGCAAAATTTGATGCAGACTATTTGCTCTACTTGCCCAGTTACTTTGAATGTGTTGGCCACAGAGTACACATGCTCACTCAACAGTGTCTACCACCCCCACTGACTAGTGCAGTGAAGTCATCACTTGTTCACACATGAGCATTCCAGTCCGCTCTCCTCGGCTGCCAGGTTACACTGATGGTGCACAGACCATTCTCATTATATTAACAATTGCTGGACTTTTTCTGGACAGACCTTGTATGTTAACCAGTCAATAGAAATAACAAGATCACTTGAAGGTAGTTTTTTCTTTGTTATATGGGATAAATTATACACTAAAAGCACAACAGCTTTGAAATTGAAGGGGAAATTAATGGTTTGAAATCCAGGTTAGATGAGCACAAGGTTTCTTCCATTTCCAGCTGCTGGTGAGCACTTCAGGTCAGCCTGTCTGCACTTTGGCACCATTTAGATAGAAATAATGTGTGTGTTACTATTTTTGAAACTGCTAAGGGTGATAGGGACAGTTCCCTGTTGTGAAACTCATCAGAAATTCAACTCCTTTATTTAACCTACAATCTCAGCCATTTACGAAACTGCCGGTTTGATATCAGAGCTTCAAATGATACTTCTCAGAAAGCTGCTCTAAAGGCCAAATCCCACAGAACTATTGTAGAGGTCTATTTTCTTTTTCCTTTTTTTGCTTTTTTAAATTCTATGTTTAGATTATACTCGATTGCCAGACTCCCCAAGTCTCCGAGATTGACTCCTTTCAGCAGTCATGCAGAATACCACAGAGAAAGGTCAGTTTGATAACGTCCACACTTACTTCTATATGACTTTCTGCTTGAAGCCTCGCAAGCCCAATTTTGACTGGACCTACTATTCAAAAAGAAAGGAAAAAATCTGTACTGCACAAATGAAAGATGTTCTTGCTTCTTTCTGAAAAACAGCTATCATAATTATTTGTTTGTTTGTTTGTTTGTTTGTTTATGGCACAGCTGCTGTCATTTCATATGGCTGCTTGTGACAAGCCCCAGTGCAAGCAGATTATGCCCCAGACTCTCAGACCCCTTTGATCCGAGACACAGAGGCCACAAGAGTTTTTCACTATTTATTCCCTGAGGTTGTTTCATTAGGATCCTACTTGGACCTAAATTCATTTACTTATTGAACAGGTTTTAGTTATTGTGGCACCTTCTATGGACTACACGCACTGTTCACTGGGTTCCCTACCTATTTTTTATGCTCATTGTAGAAAGTCACTACCACTTATTAGGTGTCTCCATTTACCCTGCTGGACTTGAACTGATACTACTCTTCATTCCTGCTCTTAGCTGCCTTTGAAAGGAATCTCCATTATGGAGCAACCATGGTTAAGCCAACCATGTCTGTCTGGCTTAACACAGCATCCTCAGCAACTGGCAGTGTGCTCTGTGTGTGTTTGGTTATGTGTTTAATAAGTATCTACCAAGTATGAAAATCAAAGATAATCTTAAAGGTGTTATGAACCATTGCTGAGCTTTCAAATCCCATCTCATTCCCAGCTGACACTTCCACATCCCCTGTCACACGTCTCCATTTGTGTTCACAGGCCTGTGTGGACACACACTCCCTGTGGACACCACACATAGAACACCACTCCCTGACACGCTCTCTCTTTTCCATTTTCTGACTCAGTGGCTCCTCTGGGATTCCCATACTTGTCTTCTAGTTAAAGTTAACATCTTAAAAATTCAAAGCAGTGAGAACACGAAGCCTGCCATGGAAAACTGCCAGACTTTTAGGGAAGAAAATGGCATTTTAGTGGGTATTTGACAGTGCTGCCTTTGTAAATAGTAAGTTATTTGATGTTCAAGGCTATTTAACAGGGCGTGTGTATGGAAGAAGAATTAGCTTCCAGGGAGGTTTAGTTAGAAGAAAGGTTATGGCTATGATGCACATTTTTTTAAGATGCCATATCTAATTGTTAGGTAGTAAGATCGTGCTTATTTCAGACTGTTGAGTTTTGTTTTGTTTGGTGGGGGCGGTAATCGGACAGTGTAGTGAATCTTCACAGATCACTGACCATTGCTTGAAGCATTGTGATGATAACTGCATTTAAAGCTGTTGAGCTTGAGTTTAAATAAATTATACAGAGGTCAAAGAACACACACTTGGTGTTCTCCAAACAGGCAGGACCAGTGAATCATAGTTTCTGAGAGAAAGGAAGACGCTGAGTTTTCCTTCAGGCATTCCATATTTTATAAAGCCAAATAATTTGTGTAAATGACCCCCTGAAATTTCTTTATAAACTACATGACAGATTTTCTGATATCTTTTATTTAATTAGATTAATAGAAAGTATTTTGTACTAAAATATGCCATACATTTTGAACTCTAAAGCTGAGCAATAAGGGTACAGAATTTATTGTCAAATAGGGACAGAAAAAAAGTCCATCAAAATATGTTCAAACATGTTTTTGACTTCTGTAGATATTTTTAAAGGTTGTGGTTTTATAAAACTAACCAGTATTAGATACCTTGTTTGGTATCTTCCTAATTTCTATATTAAGTACATTTAAAATTAGATAATGACATTATAAATACATATTTTTATTTAGAAAAGTCAGTAAGTGGGTAACTGAGCTCCATCTCTGTACCAGACATTGTTGTAGAGGGCTCCGTATATTACCTACTTTACTCTGTACTGTGACTTTATCACATTGGCGCCATCGTTCCCATTTTACATGTGAGGAAACTGAAGCACACAGAGGTTAAAAGCCAGGCCTAAATTGGTAGCTAGTAAATGAGGCCTCCGGGACTTGCATTAAAAAGTCTGCGCTCCTTCTTTAACCAATTGTTTAAATTTCCAAATTTTACTTAGTACTATGACATTGAACAAGGGCTCTCTAAACTGAGGTAATTTTCACAGGGCTGGCAATTGAAAGCTCTTAGCCAATAGATCTTACATAAGCTGGGGTAACAAGTCCTTGACAAGTCACTGAAGGTAAATCAGAGTGATGCATCGCCATGTCTACCTCTAGCCTAGTCCTCGCCTCCAAAAGATGAAGGAGCTTTCAGACTCTGTAGTGTTTGGCTTGAACATATGCATTAAAAATATTCACTAACTTACCTTTCTACTGCTTAGTAGTGCAAAACTTCTTTTACAAGGGCTAGGTCGTTTACTTTGCACTGTAGGCAGAGGGGACTTTATTTTCTCTTGCATGCTACAATCTAAGCTTTCCTTCTTAATTAACTATTGATACAGAGCTAGGTCTTACTGCAGAATTCAAATTTTTAGTAAGTCCCATGTACCTCAACCCCATATGCAATATCTATTTACCTTTTCTGCCAATTGATATCACCATCGCAATTATGACAAAATTAGTACAATTAGTAAAAATAGGCAAAATAGAGTCAAATTCACATCTTCTAATCTGAAAGTCTGTGATCCGTAACTGACCCTGAATACTCACTCACACTGACAGAAACATATCCTAGATGAGATTGAGAAAAAAGAGAAAACATAGTTTTTCTGAATTTATGGTTCTTTATGAATGATCCATATTTAACCTGTGAGTTAATGAAAAATATTTTTATCAATAACATGGCAATAATTGTGGATGAGCTGTCTCATTCTTTCTCAACATCTGTTAATCTATATATTGACTTAATAAAAGTTTTGTTTTATCCTAGCAAAATAGAGTCACTGCCCCTTGGATACCTTGAACACAATATTGTGTAAACATTAATGCTTGTCCCCATCATGGGATTTACTCCACCTAGAACTCTCTATATACTAGAATTGTGTTTATTAAACTGATAAATCTAAGTTTTCCTGAAGCTCCTGTTACTTGGGCCGTCTAGCCATGTCAAATTTAAAGTATTTTAAAGCATACTTCCCATTTTTCCTTCCACCAATTTCTTCACAATCTCTTTAAAAATTACTTAACTTGACCTCTTATATATCTGATTATATTGTTTTAGATACTTCTAAAATACCTCAAATGTATGTTTCAAAAAAGGTGTAATGTCTTCAAGTAGAGGTAGCATTTCTCCCTAGGAGGTTGGGAATTTTAATTTTCAAGACTTGCAAAAATTCTCAGACACTTAATGATTTTGACTGCTCTATATTTAATATGAGAGAACTGTAGGAGACATTTCCTAGACTACGTGCCTAAGTACAAAATATGTAGTGCTTTCTATTTTGTGATATTGTTCAGATTATAGAATTCGACAATTATTTGGGAATAATATTGTCATCATGGCAGTAGCCTACATATCTATTTCCAGCCCCTGGCCATTGTGCAGTAACCATTGGATTTGATTAGAATTGACCTATACACCCAGCTCCAAGTGAGGACCCTGATGGTACAAGCCAATCAATTATATACATATGGAATGTAAATTTATTAGCCTTTCTCAATCCACAATGATTGTTTCAGGATTGAGAGTTGGCACATGACTCACATTGAACTAATCAAAGTATATGACTCTGTCGATGATTAAAGGAAGAAATGTGAACAAGGATGCAGTTAGCACAGGTTGCTGATGAAAACTATTCTAAAATTTTGATGAGGGCCACTATACTGAAAATTAGAACTAAAATATCTATATGAACCAGTTCCTGTTGACATCTTAAATATTTGAACAATCCCTCATCAAATCCTTCACTCACATGAACAGAAGATTTCCTTTTGGATTTAAATCAGTTTGTTTTCTATTATTTACAATTGAAAGTAACCTAATTTATACAAAGTATTTCATCTCTGATTCTAAAGAGTTCGACTAGTAAAGACAAAACAAAGATTTCCTACTAAGTATTTGGATTACCATTCCTATAGACTTTTTAAAAATTTTTCCTCATTTTCATCCCCAATCATAATTGTAGTTCCTTTTAAACTTGTGTATGGTAATCTCAGACCCCTGTGCAAAAACAGTTTGTTTTATTATTTGTTTCCTGGGGAAAATAGTATGAAAAAACCACAAAGATAGCAATCTATATAAAAAATGAAACCATTAATGGTTCCCTTTAAGGTATTATTCTAATATAAAACATTTTTAAGCATTTAATCTGAACCAGGTTCTGTTCAAGAAATGAGAATAAAAATAGTCTACCCTCATAGTCTGGTAGTTGAAACACATAATTGAATGTATAATTACAGTAGACATGTTAGATCCTATAAGAGAGATAACTGCAAAATACTGTGGAGGTCTGCACGCTATCCTATAAAAATTGGAAAAAGCTTCCCACAAAGAATAACACTTAAGCTCGAGTGATGGAGAGGTTTTACCTAGAGGGTTGGGAAAGTCACACCAGGCTTGAAACTTAGCACAAATATGAAACTAGACTTGTTTAAGAAGGAAGGTAGAACATCACAGAGAGAAATAAGATCTAAGATTACTTACTAATATGTACCTTATATATTTCACCTGCAAGGATTCAAGTGATCTTTTTATAATCACTTGAAAATTATTTAATTTGACTTTTAATATCTCTAGGTCTTATTGTTTTAGATACTTCTAAAATATTCCAAATTTATGTAGAGAAAAGGTATAATGTCACCAACACATCACAAATAGTTTCATAATTCTGTATGAGGTTACAGATAGTACCAAAAAGGAATGGAGGAGATGGAAATGGTGAAGCTGTACATAGTGTAACCTGAAAGGAACTTAACAATCCACTTGCCAAGGACTGTCTGATCTGCTGCAGTCCTCCTAGATGCATCCTCAGAACAAAGACCTGACAAGGTAAAGCCTTTTCACCAATGAAGAATGACTCTACTGGGGCAAGAGGAAGCAGAGACTTTCAGAGCATGAAAGAAAGAATGGAAGTGATGTCCTGTGCTGAGGGTCTATGCAGAAGACAGGAGTACAAGTGAAGTCTTATAGTCTTAGGGGATGGAGGCACCAAAAATGAGCAAAAAGAGAGCAAAAGCATTCCAAGTTATTTGATAGAGTTTATTCTTAGTAAGCCATTGTGGAAAGAAATAGGTGGACAGTGGTTTATTTGCACGGTTTAACACAGAAAATTTTAAGAAAACACTAGGGTTTCAGTGGGTGATACATTGATAAAAAGTACCCCCTTTCCAACAGATAAGATTTTTTTAAGAAAGGATCAAGAATAGGAAAAAAAAAAAACTAAAGTAGCTGTATCTCATTTTCCCCCCATAATACTTCTGGTTTTGTGACACAAAATTAAATAGACTCTTAAATTTTGAAATAAAGAAGAGAAAAAGTAAGTGATACAGCTGACCCAGAAAAATTACAAATGGAAGAATGAGTAAAAAAAAAAAAAGGTTAAAGTTGGAGGTTGGCCAAGCCATCCTATTTAGACGACTGAGAGTCAGTAAAAATTTATCTGCAATTCTAAAACTGCAGACTTGTGTTTTGTAATCTGAATGAGAAGTAAACTTTGCCACCGGTTCTGGAAGATAATCACTACTTTAGATTATATTTTCCTATTCATTTTCACAGACCTATAGTTGGAGAAAACTTAGTGGCCAGAAGACTATAATGATATGAATAATAATAATAGCTCATTGGGCAATCAATCCATGCCAGGCCTTGTTGTAAATTATTTATTTATATTTTTGTTGTATCCTCCCAACAAGATTATGAGCTGGAATTATTATTATCCCAAATTTATAGATAAAATGCATTGGTCAGTTTATTTTTTACTCAGTACCACACAGTAAGTGGTAGAAGTGAACAAGAACCAGGAATGCAGACATAATCTGTCATCTGCCTGTTAGGTGGATATTTCTCCTTTAATCTGCTACTTTTTCATATCAGAGATTAAAAGCAAAGCAAAGCAAATAACAACAATTACAACTGTAATTGTGTTTAGAAGATATTAACCAGTTTGTGTGGAACTAGAAATCAAGAAATCTGGGCGTGTAACCTGATTCTGCCACAGACATGCCATGTTCTCTTTTAACATGTTAATTTGCACCCTTCTGTCATTAATTTTGTTACTTGTACTTTAAAAATGAAATATTATTTAAAAATGCTAATGGTCTAGGATCTTAGAACCACACTAGACAAAATTGACTACTCACAAGTCTCTTTAATTCTCAGAGTTCAGGCTTGAGTATGTGTCTAACTTCCTGATGTACCTGAAGTAATTACAGGGCACCCTATATTTTTGACACTGAATTGCAGCCTGTGTTAAATTTCCTATTCCTTTTCAAATGCATCTGGTTTGTCTCAACTTGATTTTACCTAATTTCAAGGCAGGTACCGCATCTTAATTAATGTCTTCTGAAGTAACATCCATCACCAGCACAGTAGATTTTCAATAAAAACAAAACTCACATGTGTTACACTTTGCCAACTTTAATAGATAACAGAAAGATAAAGAAACATCATTTGACCAGGGATTTCTATGAGGTGTGGAGAGTATTCCAGGGCTACTCATGTTTGCAGTGTAAATGCCACAAGAACAAGAAAATGTTGATGCATTCTTGAAGGGAGAGAGTTATCCATTCCTCAAAGGAAGCCTGAAGAACTCGCACACTGGCCTTCAGCAATTGAGTAATCATTGCCTAGTAGGTAAATCTATAGTATAGCAATATTTCACTAGAAAGATTACCAGTAATGATACAACCAATATATATGTATAGCAAACACTACATATACATATGTCAATCACCATATAAACATATGTATCAAACACTGCATACACATATATGACACTATATATACCAAATAATATATACACATATAAACCAAACACATGGACTGCTGATGCATGATTCCATTTTAAATAACCATCACATCACATCTGTTCTTTTTTTCAATTGGGACAGATGTTTGCAAGATATAGAATATGATTATGGAAGCTATTATTCTTATTCATGTGTAATTTTTCTTGGCGTTCAGGGCATCATTCCCCTTTATGATGTGTTTTGTGTGTGTGTGCGATTTGTTTGGTGCCTGAGAAGGATATCTTTATGCTTTTCCTCAGAATTTTGATGCACTCTTTTTAGGCATGCCATCAGAAATAATGACTCTTAGGTATAATTTCCAAAATTTTCCCAAATACACTGTTTGCCTTCAGTAGCTGCTTGTGGTTATGTTTCTCACACTGTATTTAGTAGTTCTTGGGCTTTTAAAAAAATGTTGTTTGCTTTCAGGCACTCGTCACAAATGAAGTGTTACAGATGCTTCTGAGACGCCTCAGCAGCCATGGCTTGGGGCTGAGGTGTGCCGGTTGCCTGTCGTCTGCCTGTCACCTAAGCACTCATGTACAGCTGGTGGCAACCTCCAACACCTCTGTGTTTCCTCCTGCACTCACACAAATTAATAAAACATCAGTCTCCAAAATGCACATACTGAAGTTTTGAAGCCCACATTTAAGTTACCAGAGAGGCTGCTCTTTTATCATTTTCATAGAAGTTTATTGGTGAGTGGCAGCATTTCTGTGGCAACAGAAATAAATCCTGTATAGAAACAGTATATAAGCCACACAAGCTCATTTATTTATGACATCAGACATGTTTCTGAAGTATTTATGTCTTTTCTCCAACTACCCTAGACCCAACTTACATTTCAAAATGATGACTAGGACCTCTCACCAAATACATCCAGCCATATCTATTGCTTTGCCTACTGGACTCAGAGTTCTTACTATCTGAGTGCTACAGCTTTACCCTGTAGGTTATACATAAAATACTTTGTACTTACACAGTGTTACATTGAAGTAACTAGAAAATCTTACTTGGAATTTTTTCCCCTAATAAGAACAGAAATCTGAAAGTACCATATCTTTTACTTCTTCAGCATTTTTACATTACTTTATATGAATCTGGAAATACAAAAAACATTCTCTAGTTTATATAAAATTAATCTCATTAGAAAACCTTAACTTTTTTTCACACCAAGAATCAGTAAGAGAATGGGGGAAAAGAAACTCTCATAAATTTGGTGTGAATATAAATTGTTGTTATTCATAAAAGATTTTATTGTTACAATGACTTTAAAAATCTGTCAGATATTTTGTGTGCATAAATCTGAATCAGGAATTTCACTTCAAGGAGTTTACTCTATGACTATTATCACTTAAGTGAATGAAGATGTATTACAGCATTTTGTAATAGCATTACTTTTATTAGCAATAAAAATGAAGTCAATCTGAACATCCATCAGAATGAGACTGGTTAAATAGTGGTATACTCATACCACAGAGTATGAAGTAATGCTTAAAAAAATAAAGCAGACCTGTATGTACTAAGAAAAAGAACATTCACAATATAGTATTAAAGAAAATCAAACAAAAACCACAAATAAACAACAAACAAACACAAATATATAAAAATGGCACAATAATGTTTAGAACAATTTATTCTGGTAGCATGAACATACCACATGTGCTTGGGGAAGCTGTAAATATGCATATCAAATGGAGAAGAGGAGTTACTTTCACTCTGACTAATATTTCAGATTGTTTTATTTAATTAATAATTATTTGAATATCTATTACATTTCAGAGACCATTCGAGGTAATGATTTTAATGTTCTCATCAACTGTACTTCTTTAGTCACTTAAAATATTTGCTTTCTTTTTTTTAAAAGATTTTCTTTATTTATTTTTAGACAGAGGGTAAGGCAGGGCTAAAGAGAGGGCAACATCAATGTGTGGTTGCCTCTCGCATGCCCCTTACTGGGGATCTGGTCTGCAACCCAGGCATGTGCCCTGACTGGGAATCGAATCAATGACCCTTTGGTTCACAGGCCAGCGCTCAATCCACTGAGCCACATCAGCCAGTGTTGCTTTCAAATATATGTTTTTTAACTATAAATATTATTATGGTTCATCATAGAATTCATGCCTTTAAGAGTACTGAAATTTGTTTATGCAAGTCACTCAAGGAAATGGCAAGATTATATTAAAAAATAAGTCAGTGCTCCAGGCATGTAGAATTCACTAAACTTCTCAAGATTGCATTATGTGAAACCCCTTAAAATATGTATATATCAAGGTGCTTCGTGCGAATTTTGTATATATAGATACACACTAACTATTATAGAAATTACTGAAAAAAGGGTTGGCTTTCTTGCTAAACTATAATAAAAAAAAAACTAATTGTCTTAGAAGTTTCCCCATGCTTCTGCTGAGCGTTACATGGAACCACAGTACTGCCAATTGAATATGACTACAGCGATCACCTTGTCTTTAATTGTGGATGAAAGTCATACATTGCAGTGATAAACAGCACAATAGTTTGGAACAGTCAGACCTAATCCAAAGTATTTCTCAACCACCTAGTTAAATTTAGTTTCTCCATCAGTAAATAAAGATACTGACTGCAGATGGTTAACGCATGTAAAGCCCTCGACGCAGTAAGCAATGAATAAGTATCTTCTGGTATTATATTTGTAATAATTTTGGTGATGGAGTTCAGAATATGTGATTCTTTGGTGGATACTAATTCTTTAGAGGATCTAGTCATTTGTTTTGTAATATTTTCCCCATCAGTTCCCATTGTTGTTGTAACAAATTGTCATCAGTTAGTGACTTAAAGTAACACAAATTTATTGTTATAGTTCGGAAATCTAAAATGGATCTGCAGGGCTGCATTTCTTTTGCAGGCATTAGGGGTTAGTCCCTAATTCTTTGCCTTTACCAATTTCTAGGGAGCACCTGCATTCTTTGGTTTGGGGTTTCTTTTTCTACCTTCAAAGTCAGCAGTAGCTGGTCAAATCTTCCTCAAATTATACTGCTCTGACATGCCACCACTACAGTCAAACCTCTCTCTTCCTTCCTCTAATAAGGACCATTGTAATTACATTGAGCCCAGGTGGATAATCCAAGACAATTTCCCCTGTAACCTTAGTCACATATGCAAAGTATATTGTACCACGTACAGCAACATTCTCAGGGTTTGGAGATTTGGGTGTTGGCATTATTGTGGGTCCATTATTGAGCCTACTACAACAAGTAAATAAATTCAGGTTTGAATAAATTCTTAAAAATCCTGTTTGTATAGCAATGAATCTGTAAAAGGCTATACAACCAAAAAACCTGCAGTGTTGGGGCAGTGTGCTAGTTGTAAAGACACTTTCTTTCATTGCCCTTCAGGAACCCCAGGATACAAACAGACAAAGGAATTCTTAAGGTGAAATAATATATTGTGGTGGGAAGCTAAGTAGATTTGGTCAGAAAAGCTTCAGAGAATAGATGACTCTTTTTAAAAGATTTTATTTATTTATTTTTAAAGAAAGGGGAGGGAGGGAGAATGAGAGGGAGAGAAACATCAATGTGAGGGCAGTGCCAAGCCCACTGAGCTACACCAGTCAGGGCAGATAACTCTTAGAAGGAAGACTAGAGGAATGTAGAAGCCCCAGCAGAGAAAGTAAGCAGGAGAAGGAAGACTGCGGGCTAGGAAAAAGAAGCAGTGTATACATAGCCAGACAAGATTTAAGAGTATGGGATGTTCAGGGAAAAGCAATAGCTCAATTTGGCAGGAGCAGAAAGTTCAGATTAAAAAGTGGTGAGAGATGAGGCTTGAAAATCAGTCAGGAATGAGAGGAATTTAAATTCTGGCATGAGTTCTACTATAATTATCCCATGAAATGGTCAGACTATACATGTACCATCAGTCAGCAATTAATCAGTACCCATTGATGTAACAGAATCAGGGGCTCCCTTGAGATAGTTTGTAATTTCCTACTTAACCATATGTCCTTTATCAGACTTCTAAGACTACAAAGAAATTCTGAATCCCATTAGAATGTATGAACTGAAAGCAACCTTAAAACCATCCTTTTAAGAATACTCTCAAAATGCTAGATCTGAGAGATATAAATAGATAACTCTCAGGAAAACAATTCATGATCAAAGGATTTGTAAACCACTGTATACTAACTATGCACCATATTTTGAAATAAAAAAATTATGTATTATACTAGCAGTTGATATTTATGCAAACATAAGTTATTTTTATTCAGAATTACACAGCTTTGATAACTGTAAAAAATTTTTTTCTGTTTTTTTTTCTCAGAAGACCTGTGGAAGTGAGTCTATTAAACAACACTATGGCAAAATGACTAATCCAGTGCTTCTCAAAGGCTGCTCCTGGCCAGCACCATCAGCAAGCACCAGGTCCCTTGTTAGACAAGCAAATGCTTGGGCCCCTCCTCAGACCTACTGAATCAGAAACACTAGAGTTGGATCATAACGAATTGTGTTTAAGCAATCTCTGGTGGTGATTTTGATGCATTAGAGTGAGAATTACTGTTTTATTCCAGTCTTCTTGCACAACTGAGAATGTGCAGCTCCAGAGAGTTTAAATGCCCCTTCTGTCCAGAGGCCAGGATTTTAATTTGAGTGTTGTCAGATCTGTGGCACCACACATTTCAAAGTAGTCTGCTACTCAGTCATCAACTCTTCCTGATGCTCCACAGTGACACACAAATTCCAGCATCAGTATCATGAAATAAGCTGTGTAGTTGCTCTCTCTGTAGAGGATTTATTCGCCTATGCAGTGGTTATATACCTCTAGGTAGTACTTATAACTGGAAAGGACATGTGTTTTCATTGAATTTATTGGGGTGACATTAGTAAATAAAACCATACAGATTTCAAGTGTACAGCTTAATAAAACATCATCTGCACCCTGCATCCTGTACTTACTATCCCAAGTGAAGTCTCTTTCTGTCCCCATTTGTTCCCCTTTTGCCCATTGCCACCTCCTCCCCATCTCCCTTTCCCTCTGGTTATCACCATACTGTTGTCCCTGTGTGATTTTTCACCCAACCCTGCAAGCCCCTTCCCTCTGACAGCTGTCAGTCTGTTCTGTGGATCTATGCTTCTGTTTCTATGATTGGTTCAGTTATTTTGTTTATTAGATTCAGCATGTAGATGAGATCATATGGCATTTGTCTTTCTCTGACTGGCTTCTTTCACTTAACATAATAATTCCCAGGTCCATCTATGTTGTTGCAAAAGGTAAGATTTTCTTCTTTTAACAACTGAGTAGATTTTTAATTAATGGCATTTTTAATCATGGAGAACAATGCAGCGCTTAATTTAAGAGACGTCGTTAGAAATATTTTGAAATGAGGGGAAATGTCTGGTTACCCCAACTCTTTTGGTCCCTTTTGTTTATTTCACCTAACAAATACTCATCTAACTCTTATTGTATGTGGGCTCTCATCTCAGCACTTTATAAATATTAACTTATTCATTCTGATAGCAACATCATTGAGTAGGTACTACCATTATATCCATTTTACAGATGAAGACACTGACTAAGAGAGTTTAAATAACTTGCCCAAGATTCATACAACTAAGTATGGGAAACTAGGTCTGCATGCTTTTCCCCCGTGTTAACAATATACTTTTCCCTTCACTTTATAAATCATTCTCATGACCAATAATCTTCATTGATTCTGTCTCATCCTATAAAATATGGATTAGTGATGAGTTATGAATATGAATATAAATCCAATGTTAAGCACACAGATGCTAATCTTAGAATGTTATCTCTAGAAGGAAGGCATCCTGTTTAATAGAATGTTATGTTTGAAAAAAACCTAGAATTATTAAAATCAAAGTACTTTTTAATGAAATAGGATATTAGGTCTTATATAGTCTTCCAACCTGTGTGAAGATGGGCAGTGACTAAATATTTCATTCTCTTGATTGTTTTATGCCTTTCAGAAAATGTCTTTAGGAGAAATTATAATTTCATTTGGGTAGATATGTCCATGCTACCTTGGTTTTCCTGGAAATTTTGTTTCCCACCAAAATTGTTAAGAAAAGAAAATGCATCATCTTACCTGATACATTACTGAAAGTTTTTTGAGGCTTTAAAATTCTAAGTTTTTAAAAGTGTTTATTTTGGACACTTCATAGGTTATGTAAATGTGTGACCACTATGCTGTACGCCTGAAATTAATGTTGTATCGGACATCAACTATAATTGAAAAAGAAATAAATAAATGAAACTGTTTATTTTGGAAAAGTATTTTTGAAGAGTTTCAAGTGATACATTAAAATCAACTTTGTGTTTGATTAATACAACAAAAACTCAATCCAACCCATAGAAATGTGTGCCATAAATCAATCATGGCAACATTACTATTTTCATTATAAATTTGATGAAATATTGTCTCCAGGAGAGATACACTACAGACAGCAATGACAAACCAGACATCAGAAGCTCCCCTTAAGTGGAGGTGGCAGTGTTATTTACTGCTAGCCATTTGTGCTCCCACCAGACTTCTTAAATTTTCACAGAGGGAATATATTCTCTCAGCTTATGACAGCTGGGAGGGAGGTCGCACTGGTAGAGATGTATTCTTATACAGGTTAAAGAAGACTTACTTTTGTTATGTTCAACTTTCATATAATTGGTAAGGCCGACATCAATAATTATAACACATAAAGTGAAAAAGTAAAAGCAAATTTTATTTTCCAGTTTTTGCTTCCCAGTGCAGTTTTGGCTTCCTTATCATCTTTCCCATCTTAAGGCTGAAAACCACCACTGCCACCATGAAACTAATCCAAATAAAGTTTTCCATTATCACCTTTCTTCTTTTTTCTAATGCTTATAAGTTATCTTTCTGAACTCGAATTTAAATGTAGGGTTTTTTCCCTTTTGTATAAAATTTGTTGAGATATTTTCCAGAGCAGCGATTTTTCAGACACTGTGTCTCCGGGCTCTGGGTTGTCGTGAGCATAGAGGTGCTGCACACTTAACAAGCCCGCAGTGTTTTTAACTATAACTGAAGACA
Organism: Carollia perspicillata; assembly: GCA_004027735.1. Lineage (NCBI taxonomy): Eukaryota > Metazoa > Chordata > Mammalia > Chiroptera > Phyllostomidae > Carollia > Carollia perspicillata. Next base: position 70,697 of record PVKM010000724.1, read on the forward strand.
CAAATTGGCGGTTTAGTTCAGACAAAATATTGAATTAAAGAAAGAAACAAAACTTAAGTTTAGGTCAATACCCCCCAAAAAAGTGTTTATGATCATATACAAGAACTTTGATTACTAATCTTTTTTTAAAAAATGAACTCAGAGAAGTAGCAGTTCTATTCAAGCATTGAAGGGTAACCAAATGAAGAAAGTGATAATTATTGATTTTTTAGTCAATATTTAGTAAAAATGATACATTGGCACTTGTTAACTGCCAGACAGAAATTTATAGACTTGAATAAAAACATACAGTCCAACATTTTTTAAATTATAGTTTTTCTTGAAATCATTCCAGCCTTATTTATAAATGTTTTGAATTTTGTGTGATAATATTATTACCCTGTATTGTGGTGAAAAGTTTTATGCATTTAAGTATTCAAATATTTTCTTCAGATGCAGAAAGCATGAACACCACAGCTGGAAAGGGGTCCTGTGATTTCTTTAAAATACTGTCTAGAAGAGAAAGAATACTATTTCATGCTTATCATAATCATCACTACTTTCCATAAAACAACAACACATAACTTTGGTCCTTTAAGATTAAGATAGTGTCTCTCAAATTTAAATTTACTTAATGTGGTGGACTTAATAGTACCATGAGCCCTTTAAAGAGTTGTTCTCTGACAACTTAACTAAAGACAAAATATGTCATTCCTCCTTCTAATGGTGAGCAGATTAAAGAGAGGGGGAAAGGCAGGAGGGATTTCCATCCATTAGCCGTGGGCTAAGTCACTACAAATGAACACACTGAAAGAAGCATCAAGGTTAAGGCCAAAAATCCTAGTAAATACCTGTCGAAACCTGAAATTTTAGAAGCTTATAATGCAAACTGACTTGTACACCAGGCCATTTTATGTCTTTCAATATGCAGTTTAGCCATAATGGCAATTAGAGCGGTTATTGATTTAGTTTGCAGTGTTTTAGTTTTGGATGAAATGAGAATAGTAATATCTGATTCTGTAGCATAATAGATGTTACATGTAATAATTCCATGAGGATATGGGAAACTATGAAAACCCTCAAACTTCTATGGCTATAGTTAAGATATATCAATACATAAAACCATGATTGGCACTTAACAACATTGGAAAAAGTATTTCTGAACACTGTAGGAAATGTACTTAGAAGTAGTACAATTGCTTTTCTAAGGACAAAAAAATGCTCAAGGAAATTGAAGAAAGTGCACAGTTGAGACAGTACTTTTGTGCTCACACCACCTTTGTGACCGATCCAGACACTAGCCCTATTAGGGTGCTTTTATAAACAAAGATTTTAAAATGAACTTCATGGGACTGTTCAATGACTGAGAATTATCTAGACTGTATCAACTTACAAACCAAGATGATGAGTCAAGGTTTTAAGAATTATATTTCAGGCTATAATGAGCTTTATTATCAGAATTCTGCATAGAAAGATGAATAAGCATTAATAAAAATATAAAAAGTTTAACTCCTTTTCTATTTATTTATGTCATAGAGGTGAAAGTATTTCTTTTCTTTTAACTTACATTTTCCTTTCATCACATATACCCAATAATGGCTCAAACCTTCAGAAAGAACTAAGCAAGATAAGATACTCATAAAATTTCTCTCTACTACTTACTTATTTTTAGTATTCTCTTTTTATAAGTGTAATAATTTTTAAGTGTGGTCCCATATTCTTTGGCACTCCTCCCTCTTCTACTACATCATCAGTAGAATTCAGCAGGGGTGACACTAAGCCCACTTTCAACCTCAAGCCAAGCCCTAAAAAACTGAAAGCTTCCAGTTGGTACCCCTGAAGCACTACTTTTTAAAACCCAAGGAAGTGCAAGCAGCCCATGGAAAGGCTTATGTGGAAAAGTCCGATGGCATCGTCAGGCCCTAACCTCCTCCAAGTTCCTCCCCAGCAATCATTCTCAACATGCTCACTGAGTGAATGAGACACCTAAGTGGCTTCTCCAGGCCTCCTCAGGCCATCTCAGACAGCAACTCCTGGGACAGACACAAGCTTCGCTCAAGCTCTACCTGAAAGCAGATTCATACGCAAAATAGATAATTGTGGTTGTTTTAAGTCCCTGATACCGTTTTGTTTTTTAATGGAATAGATAAACACAAGATATTTTGGTATCTGTGTATGGGGGACTTGGGGTGGGGGTGCAGATTTTCCTTAACCAAAACCTGAAATATGAGGCAATGCATTTGGAACTTGATGGTGAGATCGTAATGGGAATGGCTAAAGAGAGTTACTAAAAGAGCCAAAAGATTGTGACAAGAGTTTTAAGGAACAAGTTGTGATTGTGGGCCTAAAGGAAAGTAAGAACATGTCACTAAAAACTAAAACATAGATCCTTGTAATGCAGTCACAGAAATTTCAGCAAAACTATCATCTGTAGTGATGTATAATATAGGAAATATACCTAATTATTAGAAGATTTCCAGACAAAACAATGCAATTACCTCCTGGATTCTTCTACTGCCTATGATAAAATGTAGGAGGAAAAAAATAGACTAAAGAAACACTTATTAAATACAAAGGACCCAGAGTTCTTGTCTTAGTCAGTCTGGACTGCTAAAACAAAGTACCATAGACTGAATGACTTATAAATGCCAGAAATTTGTTTCTCACAATTCTAGAGGCTGGAAGTCAAAGGTCAGCATGACAGCATGGTTGAGGTCTGGTGAAAACCTTCTTCTAGGCTGCACAACTGCTAATTTTTCATTGTATCTTCCTGTGGCAGAAAGAAAGGTAGAGAGCCTTCGGAGTCTCATTTATAGGGGTATTAATCTGGTTCATGAAGAGTACTGATCCCATCCACCCTCATGATCTAATTACCTCCCGAAGGTCTCACGACCTAATACCATCAATTTGGGGGATAGGATTTCAAAATATGGATTTTGAGGGGACACGTTCAGTCCAATACAGTTCCTTAAGTTCAAATATGAAGCTCTTCTTCTTCAAAGACTTTAGACTGCAGAATGTTTTCAAAGTAAGAAAGTATCTTAAGACATAGGTAAAATCCATGGTGAGAAAACAAGATCCTTTCCTAAGACATTAGAAAGAGCTAAAATGATTCCTCATCATCTTAGACAAGCACGATTTGAGTGTACCTCTCCATTAAATATTGGAGTTTCTCTGAACTCACAAGAACCCTGAGGATATGTCCTTCTTTTAAATTATATTAACTATAACAACATAGTTTCATAGAATAATAAGGGTGAATTCCAACGTAGAGACAGACATCTCAAAGAGGTTTGTAGTTTTTGCACAATGAATTTAAACTGTTCTAGATTGAATGTTTGTGTCTCACAAACACATATGTTGAAGCCCTAATCCTCAGTGTGAGGAAGGTACTTGGAGGTGAAGCCTGTGGAAAGTAATTAGGTTTAGATGAGGTCACGAGAGGGGTGCCCTCATGATGGGATTAGTGCCCTTACAGAAAGAAGAGATCCGAGAGCTCTACAAATGCACATACTGAGGAACAGTCAAGTGAACACATACAGCAAGACAGAAAGAGGGCTCGTGTCAGAACCGAAGTCTGCCAGTGCATTGATTTCGGGCTTCTCAGACTCTAGGGCTGTTTTTTAAGTTCAATAATAGTAGTTTATACTATTTGGTTATAGTAGCCTAAGTTACCTATGACATAACCCAAAAACATTTCACGGATACTCCACAAACATATTTTTTCTGTTCTATGGCGCATGTGATTTATTTATTTCTTTATTTAAATTTATTGGGGATGACATTGGTTAATAAAATTATTGAGGTACATAAGTTCAAGTGCACAATTCTGTAATAGATCATCTGTATATTGTATTGTGTTTATTATCCCAAGACAACTCTCCTCCAATTATTATTTACCCCCACTGCCCTCTTTTACCTCCGCTTCTCCACTTTCCTTGTGGTAATGACTGTTGTCTGTGTCTATGAAGGTTTTTTTTCTTTGCTTAATCCCTTCATCTTTTCACTCAGCTCTGCAGTGCTCTTCCCCTTCGACAGCTGTCAGTCTGTTCTGTGTATCCATGAGTCTGTTTCCATTTTGTTTCTTTTTTTTTTGTTAGATTCCACATATAAGTGAAATTACATGGTATCTATTTTTCTCTTGCTGGCTTATTTTACATAGCATACTATTGTCCAGATCCATCCATGTTGTTGCAAAGGGTGAAATTTCCTTCTTTTTTATGGCTGAATAGCATTCCATGGTGTAAATGTACGATAGCTTTTTTATCCACTTGTCTACTGATGGGCACTTGGGCTACTTCCAAATCTTGGCTATTGTAAACAATGCTTCAAAGAACATAGGGGTGCATATATTATTTCAAATTAGTGTTTCCAGTTTATTTGGATATATTCCCAGGAGTGAAATTGCTGGGTCATAAGGCAGTTCTATTTTTAATTTTTTGAGGTAACTCAATACTGCTTTCCACAGTGGCTGCAGTCTGTATTCCCCCCAACAGGGTATGAGGGTTCCCTTTTCTCCTTGTCCCCTACAGCACTTGCCATTTGTCAGTTTGTTGATCAAGCTATTCTGACAAGTATGAGGTGATATGTCATTGTAGTTTTATATTTCTCTGATGATTAGTGACATGAAGCATCTTTTTGTATGTCTATTGGCCATTTGTATGTCCTTTTTCAGAGAGATGTCTATTCTGGTCCTTTGCCCATTTTGTAATTGGAATGTTTGTTTTTTATGTGTTGAGCTTTACAAGGTCTTTATAAATTTTGGATATTAACCCCTTAACAGATGTATTATTGGTGAATGTGTTCTCTCATTCAGTGGATTATTTGTGTTGTTGTTGTTGATGGTTTATATTGCTGTACAAAACCTTTGATATAGTCTCATTTGTTTATATTTTTCTTTTGTTTCCCTTGCCCAAGGCAATATATCAGAAAAATATTGCCATGAGAAATATCTGAACAACAAAACAAACAAGCAAGAAAAATATAACCAAAGACATTGAAATAGAAAACAGGCTGAGAGTAACCAGAGGGGAGAGGGGAGGGAATTTCAGGGGAAAAAGGGAAGGGATTACAGGAACAAGTATAAAGGACACATGGACAAAAACTAAGGGGGGTGGAAAGGGGAGGGAGGTGGGGAGCATTGTAGGGGTGGACTGGGATGGGAGTAAAAGACAGAAAACTGTACTTGAACAACAACTAAAATAAAAAATTAAAAAAAAAAGAAATGTTTGAGGTTTTACTGCTTATGTTTTCTTTTAGTATTTTTACGGTTTTTATCTAATATTTCCATCTTTAATCCACTTTGAGTTTATTCTCATGTATGCTGTAAAAAGTTGATCTAGTTTCCTTTTTTTTGCACATCTGTCCAATTTTCCCAACATCATTTATTGAATAGACTACTCTTTTGTCAAATATTAATTGTTTTTTAAGTTAATTATTCTAGTTGGAGCACCATTAACTTGAATTTAAAGTAAAGCCTCAATATAAAACTAAAAGAGACCTTTGGATTTCCATATCCCAATAAGAAAGAGCAGAAAGAGAAAATTGCTCAGCTTCAAATACAGTCTATATCTTATAAAAAATGAATGATAATTCAGAAGATAAATCTAAGACTCCAGAGGCTAGATAAGAGCTGTGGGGAATCATTCTCAGGAAGCAGCTCTAGACCCGGTCAGAGAACAGGATTTCAGAATAATGATGGGCCATGACTATTGCATGCCTTTCGTTTTCCTTTTTGAATCAGAGTGTCGATTGCAGTTATCCTATGCTGAGTCACCACCATTATTTGTGGGGTATTCATGTGGAAGGAGGGCATTGAAGATCACTTGTCTCTCTAGTCACAGGACTTCAGATGAACAAGGAACCATGAGGAGTTGTACCCAAAGGACTAAATTCAAGGACATTTGCTTGTGTGTGGGCTTAACTGAGATGATGGCATTCTGCATCTCAAGACAACTTGTTTTTCTAAGATGGGACGTTGTGGAGGATTTGGGAGCAAGTGAATTCATCATGAATATGGGAAAAATGTAAATAAGTTTTGGTCATTTTAAAACATGGCCTAGAAATTCTTTGACACTCCTCCTACCAAGATATGGGGTCCAAATCCCATCAAATTGAATTTCACCTTTGCAACTGTGCAATAGAATATAGTGAATTTGACATCGTGCCAGTTTCTGGACCTTAAGAAACTGGAAGTTGCCATTTGCTGTTGCTCAATACTTGCTCTTAGAACCCAGCCACTAGCTGCTGTGGATTCAGGCACATGCAATGGGTCATGCGGACAAGAATCAAGTGTCCTGGACTCAGCCCCAACTAAGTTCATGATCATTGATAACTGCCAACTTGTATCCAGTGTAAGTATACATTGTAGAAATGAATCTGCCAATCCCCAGTTCAGTCATCCCAGCAAATATTATCTAGAAAAGAAGAGCACTTTCCCTTTAGAAGCTGAGCATACTATAATTTCATGCAATGATAATTATGATTTATTTATGCAGTAATTGACAACCAGAACAGCAACTATTACCAGACAAATAATCCTGAAGACTATGAATATGTTTTACTAATAGAATTACAAGTGCTATAGAGGATTAAGAGAGTTGTTCTGGTAAGTAGGTGATTTCTCTCTTTGTCAATTCATATTATTCAGTCCTGGTCTCATAAAATAAAGAACCTCTGGAAACTAGCTCTTTCTCTTTTAAAAAAGAAAGTAAGTAGTAAAGTTTTTTTTTTTAAGTTGATTCATCATTCAAGGTGTTTAAAATTAAGTTTAAAGTAAGAAATATTAATCCTTATACCCTTGTTGCTTGAAGAAATTGAATCTGATACTAGTTTTTATTAGAATAACTAGTATTGTGGAAAGCAATTTGATTCATATTGGTGACATTCAAGGCAGACATTCTTACTAGTTGCAATGTCCACAGGTAAAATCACTGACACGTTCAACTCTATTGTATTTTATGACCATGTTACGAAATAGCTCAGGAAGTGAACTGCTCTATTTTTCATCCTCATAAAGTAGTGGTAAAGAAAAAATTAGGTCACTCTTCAAATGCTTTTCCTCCTTCTTATCCTCTTCCAACTCTTCAGAAAGTTAGTGGGCACTATATATCCTCAAAATATAGTTCAAGAACAACTTACTTGCTTTTCAATTTATTATCCTTTATGTTGAATTTCAGGTGGAGAATATGCTTCACAGTTGTAAATTTATTATTCAACCAAAGACTGCTCTATAAAATATTAATCTGTCCATTTTGTATTGACGTTGGGATGTTTGGGTTATTTGTGAGAACTGTGTTTCAAGTTGTATAGGGAACTCACTTCAGTCCTTGTCGAATTACAATACCTGATAGGAGTCCCCAGGAATTACGCAGTTCAACTCCAGTTGGAGGGCACAGCAGCAGCAGCAGGATCTGGATTATCATCGCAGCCACTTGAAATCAGTTCTGCTATTGACCAGACCAATAACAGATGCGACAAGTGTCACTTGATTTAAAGCTCCTTTGAATGATGCTCAAGCTGTTGAAGTATAGATTACACTAGATAAAAGGGCTTTGTTTTTATCCAACATATTTCTAAAAGACAGTACCACTCTTTGCATTCTTCAATGCTGTGTATTACTGAGGAAAAGTAATACAGTGTATGACTGAGGAAAAATAAATTGAAATTGATGCACTACCTCCCTTCACACATTTCAAAGGAAAAAGACACAATTCTGCAATTCAGGCAAGCAACATTAGAGTTTCTTCAATCACAAAACATCTTCCAGAACAACAATGGAACAATTCTAAATCTAATATAATACTGACTATTAGATAATTCAGCTAATGTCTAAAAATAGTAGATAATTGACCAGTTTGGTACTCTAAGTCATGTTTGTCATTTTGGGAAAGGAGTCCACACGAACTTTGGGAAAAATAACCCTAGGTTAAAACTAGGATTCTACCACTTAGGCCATTGAAGCCTGTAGCAGGCACTTAAATTCTGAGTTTCAGTTTTCACATTTATAAAATGAAAATAACATCCCTTCACTTTAAATATTAGTGATAAGATAATGAACTAAAACACCTGCAAAACATCTGGTACCCGACAACTGGTAGCTATCACCATGACTATGTGTAAAGTGTGAGAAAAACTGTGGCCCTCCTCAGCACCAGATCGGCATCCACAGACCTAACCTGCAGACACATGGGCCAACAGAACAGGACTGAATGCCCAGAAATAAACCCACACATGTTTGTGCAAATCATTTTTGAAAAAGGAGCCACAATCTTATGATAAAGAAAAGAAAGCTTTTTTTTTTATAAATGATGCTGGTATAATAGTAAAGCTACATGCTAAAAAACCGAATACACCACCTTAGCCGGTCCATAGTGGGTAGTCAATAGATGTCGGTTGTCTTTCCTTTCTCTCTGCTGCAGTATTTACTAATGTACACATTTTGGAATGTATGGACTTATTCAACAGTGCTGATCTCTGAGGTTATAAAGATGCATTAGATTTGTTTATTTCAAATAGCTCATATGCTAATGATACATTTAAAAATGAGAAAATATGTTACAATATAACACAAGCTCTGGGAATTTAAAGAGTCTATGTTGCCTATTATTTGAGGTCAACCAGGGAGGGCATACACTTTAATTCCTTTCTTACCATATTCTATTAGTTAGTGAATACTTTTTGTCTCCCTGTGCATCATGAGAGGGGAAACTGTTTCAAACATGGAAAAGCACTCTGGCCTGGGAGCCAGGCTCACTCAGGCTTAATCCTAGGTCTGTTACCCAACTGAAGAAGGATAACGTGTGTGAACCTCAATCTTGATAGCTAAGAGCCTTGTTGAACTCTCAACTCCAACACTGTTCATGACATAAGATATTATTAAAGTAAATAAATAACAAATGATATTGGAGAGCTAGGTCATTTTCACATCCAACAGATAAACTTCTGGAATTGTGAAGGTAGATGTTGATGGTCTCAGAAGCACTTGCTAGATGGGATATTGAGGTCATGCTCCTCAATAATAAAGGTCGACCCGCTAAAGATATTTTGGAAATTGGTTTTCCTGCCTCTCTATAAAAAAGTAATTTTACTTTTGTTTTTCCATATCATTTGTCTGCATTGTGAAATTAGAACATTTAATGCTTATATCTATCACTTATTTTCATAAATTCACTTCCTAAATGAAATACCTATCTTTTGAGAAGCCTTATTATAGCTAGATTTAGAAGTCATCACCAGGTTTCTCAATATCTTTTCAAAAATGTATCATTGCAAAGAAGAATTAATGAAATATTTATTCTCCCCAATCCATAATTTAGAAATGAATGGCAGCCAAACAAAATGCTGAAAACAGAGGGCCTTTGCTTGCTTGCTTTCCTTAAGGTAAATCATGATTTTAAATTTTAACTCTTTGCTTTTTCCTCATTAAAATTTCAGTGATGAAAATGTTTGTGTAAAATATAAAGGATGATGTCTGTCTATATATTAACAAGTTAGAGAGCAGTATTAGAATGATTAGATAGAAGAATTAGATTTCCCAAGAGATCGCTCTCTCTATGCCATGGAAACCCAGCAAACAATAGGAAATATAGCATAGTGAAATGTAAAAACAAATAAAACATAGTAATAATAATTCTACCTAATCAGTTTCCTAAAACAAAGTTGTCTTCTTTTATCCCTGTGGGTCTGCCTTGAAGGAACAAAGCTTTCCTTTACAGATTCCTGGCATTACCTCTGCTGCTATTCTTAACTGATAAATTTAAATATCACCTTCTTCGATATTTTGTGGAGTCATTTATATCTTATGTATCCATAGTGAAATAAAACATATCACATTTCCAAGTTACACTTGCAGGTTTAAATTTTTTTTACATTGCAAAAGTAGAAACGTTTCCTGATAAGTACAAAGGGCAATCAAAAAAAAAACAGAATTGTCTTCCGGAGGGCAGGCCCCTTCTGCACTAGGTGAGTGTTCTAGGAGCCCTTCTGTATCTATGTACCAGCTGACGTTGTTGTGAGAGGCCATGTTCAGCTTCAGGGAATTTTGTTGAAGACTGTCACCACGTTTGCCCATTTCGTAATGGGTGATTTACCAGTGCACCTGCCCAAATTGCACTGAGTGTTTATCAGTTTTTGATCAAAAATGACATGACTCTAGTGCTCCACTTTATCTGTTTACACAGTCTCACCCTGAGCTACTTTTTTTATTTGCCCAGATGAAAAACGTTCTCAAAGGGAAATGTTTTGCTGATGTGGAAAAGGTGAAACAAAAAATGGCAGAAGCACTAAAAAGTCATCAAAATCGATGAGTTCAAAAACAGTTTTTAGCAGGGGAAATAGTGTCTCAATGGGTGTTTTGCATCAAATGGTGAGTACTTTGAAAGTGACGGAGGCTTAAATATATAAGAACAAATGCACAATTTTTAACTAATAAATTTCATTTTGGGGGTCTCCCCTCATTCACTTTTAGGTGGTGAAAGGAAAGCTATGGTATGATCTATTAAAGTAAAAACACTAATAAAGAAAGAATGAATAAAAGAAAAGAAAAATAAGAGCTATGTGAGTATCAGCAACTACTCATGGAATTTTTTTTTGAAAAATTCATTACAGGATAAAAGATCTAAAGAGACTATCTGACACATGATAAAATAAGGAGAAAAGTCTATGTGAGAATTCTAAGCCTGTGTGTAGACACAAAGCAAATATACAGGGAGAAAAAAAAAGAAAACTCAGGAAAAAGTATAAGAAAGAGTCACATAAATATCTTCACTACATGGGCTCACTTCTTTGGCTGCCTCCCTGTCAGAATTCTGTCTGCTACGCAGGAAACTTGCCTCAGAGAACAGGGTGATGATTACACAGTCTAAGGCCCTGTTCCAGCCTGCTGTGTTCTAATCTCCCAGTGGGTATCTGTGGTAGTACTTGATCTTGGAAGTCCGTGGGGATTTGTGTAGGTATGCACATTTCAGATTCAGCTTCTAACAAGACGGTGTGTTGTACTTCAAGTAGAATTCACACAGCTAGTTTTGGAAAGGCAATGCTCCTGGGTGAAGAAAGCGGATTTGCTTTGGAGTTAATAAATGATGGATTTGTTCTGTGATAATATATCGTTAGATTAATACTAAGAGGATTGTCATAAAACTAAACTTGCCAGACTCAGATATTTCACTTCAATTGAGAAATCTTATTTGAGGCACAGCCACACAGCAGGGCAAAATGCACAGAGCACACCGAGCACAAATAACAGCAATCAGGCCTACCGCCCTGGCTGCGATGAAATCCGTCCCCTCCAGAATGCATGCTTAAATTCTGGTTTCAAAAACGGGCTTCAGTTCAGTCACGTAGTCCTTGGTCTTTAAATGGGGAGGGTTGTAAGGTCTGTTTGCAGGAAGGCTTAGAGATAAGAGCAATTCACTTCTGAAAAGGAGCAATGTGTTTTCCCTGGTCCATCCAAAAGTTTATCCATGCCACATGTATTTCCCATGCTCCTTTTAAGGATTCCGAATACATATAGGAATCTTTTAAAGATGATATCCTAACAGTTCAGTTCTTTCTGGCAACAGCAAACTTTTATTTTCTAAAATTAACAAGCTCTACTGGTATACTGGACTCCCTACATTTAAACCCTAGAGTTTTATTTACAGTAATGTTCTACTCTTCAGGTCTCCAGAGTATTTTTTAGACATCATTATTACCACATTGATAGTATAGTTTATCTGGTTTGCTATTATTTCTGTTTTTCAAATAAGATTTACAGTCAAGGAACAAATTTTCCATGGCTATTTCAGGATTTTCCTAAATAATTCAGTGATAAAGGTAGATGTTCTTCTCATGAAAAGTTTTCTTTGAAAACAAGATTGAATCATGATATATTCACCTCTGCTCCAATAAACTTTCATAAATTCAAGTCTGGCTCTGTTTTCCTCAATATATGCACACTCACACTCATGTCTACACTGCCTCTGTCTCTTTCTACTGAGACTGCTCTTATATAAAATCGGCTATGATTTTTGCCAATCAATATATACTACTCTTGGGCTTTCTTGGCCTCTCAGCAACATTCAACTATTTGATTACTCCCTTCTCTCGAAACACTTTCTTTTCTTGCTCTTTATTACTTCAGTCTACTGGCACTTACCCAATCTCTTACAAGCTACGCCTTCTCAGTACCTATTACCTGATTAATTTTCCTACTCTATCTGATTTCTAAATATTGAAGTTTCTGAAACTTTATAACTTGTTTCTCTATAGTCTGCCCTTTGGTGATTTCACTGATGCCCATAATTTAAAAATAAGCAAGAAGACTTCCAGGTTCAGTTGTGATATCTAAAGAGTTTGGAAGCCACTATTTCCAGCCAACAAGAAAAAGTTAAAAACACTGACAATCAACAATTTTTCTTGAACCCATTAGGGTATAATGGCATCCCCAAATATGGAGAGACAGATCAATCCATTGGTAAGCTGAGATATGCTTACCTAAAGCAGAAACTGCTGAGCCAAGGAACAGTAGGAATAATGGAATGGTCATTTTGAAAAACTGTTGGAGGCTGAGTGTGGACTAGCTTGAAAGTGAGAAATTCCTAAGGGTCACAGTCATAAAAGGACCATCACATTTCTGTGAGTTTTACTTTTGGAAACCTTGCTAGATTACCACAGTAAAAAGCCAGCAAAAATCTTTCTGTGGCTTTGACATTAGAAGGAAAAAATTAACCATTATAAAATTGGTGCAAAGCAGTCTCTATTATGAAGGTTTATTCTACAAGAGAAAGGATGTTACCAGAGTCTTATTCCACTTGGAAAAAGGATATTTCTCCATCTTTAGCCTTTTCTTGCTTTTCCAAGTCACCAAAGGGATGGGTGTGAGAGCAAAAAAAAACAAAAAAGACTTGTAAAAGTACAGTCCAGGGGCACAAGCCCCAGTAAAAGACTGAGATTCGTTCATAAAAATAGAATGTTTCCCCTCACTAACACCTTACCACCACATCAACATGGACCCGCTAAAATAAGAGTGGATTAGAACAGCAGGAACAGTGCACAAATCACACTACCTTTGTTTCCTCACATTGTCTGTCTCCTCCAGTGGAAGTCAAACTCTGGGAGAGGAAGCATAAGGTTGAATTTGTTCACCACTGCATTCCCAGTCTCTAGCACAAAGATGACACAACATTTTGAGTATGTTTTTGCTGAATCAATGAATGTGAAGAAGAAATTATACATCAACCTGATTTGATATTATAGAAACAAAGAAAAGCAAAACTAAATATCTTTTCAGTTCAAAATTAAGCGAATTGTCTTCACATTTCTAAATCCTTAAAACATCTCTTTGGTAATGCTTTTATATTTTGGGGGAAAGGAAATAAAAGGAATCATTATTAAAAATGTAGGAAAAAGCCATAGATTTAAAGTTGGCCAGTATATCAGCCAGAAGTTACTACTGCCCTTAGACTCATTACTTACATCTGAGATCATATGAAGAAACATAGTTGATGTTCAAAAGGACCTTTTGTGAGAGAGATCAGCAGATGGCATCTTCATGGATCTTCTTTTAGTGTGAAGAACATCTGTTTGCTTCTCTGATTTCACACTGTGAGTTAACGTGTGGTAACAGAGCATGGATTCTGATGTCAGGTCTTTGGCCACTCCCTGCCCTGGGATTGTAGGCATGTAACAATTCCACTGATTCTTGGGTTTTTCACCTGTGAAACAGGGTTAATATGACATTCCCAATGTTATTTCCTTTCCATTATTGTCATGGCCATTACATTTAATGTATTTAATTTTAGAATAATTATCCAGTAAAAACAAACATATGCATTAATAAAAATAAGCAATACAAAAGAAGAGTGAGCTAAAAGTCACATAAAATTTCACTGCCCTGAAATTATCTGTGTAACTAACTATAAAGTTAGCTCCTGTGAACCTCAGTTCCGATTTCTTTATGTAGATAGATAGATAGACAGATAGATGATAGATGGATAATGTAGTCAGAAAAAGCAATAGAATGAGTCAGTAACTCCTGAGAACTATAAAGTACTAGTTGAACTACTAACCTATTAGTTAGTCATGTACTTTTCTTTCCTCAAATTTTATAAAACTAACTTTACATTTTTATTTTTTAAATAAAAATTTCACTTTGATTTTAATTGTTATACCAGATATTTATTCATTCTTTAAAATTATATGTTAGTCTGCAGGATTTAATGTCTTAAAAGTACATTACTATTATTGTTTCAAATTCCCCAAGTTGTTTTATCTTAATTTATACTTAAAAGTTCACTGTATTAGTTTTCTATTACTTATGTAAGAAATTAACACAAATTTATCAGATGGAAACAGCATACGCATATTGTCTCACATTTTCCCCATGCATCAAGAATCCAGGCTTGGTTCAGCTGCTTTCTTAGTTCAAAGTCTCACAGGCTGGGATTCCAGTCTCCTTCTGAAGCTTGTAGTTCTCTTCTAAGCTCACACAATTGTTGGCAGAACTCAGTTACTTATGAGTGTAGGGCTGAGGTTTCCTTTTTTGCAAGCTGTTAGCTTCCAGCCATTCCTCTCCATAAGCAGATAACAATATGTCTGTTTGCTTTCTTTCAGGCCTTGGGGAAGGATGTCTTTCTGAAACTTCACATTCTTTCAAGTTCCTTCACCCTGAAACTCAGGCCCTAAAACTGTGGGTAGTACCAAACCCTATATAGACAGCAAATCTCCAATGTCATCAGTAGGTTCTGTGACTAAGCAAAATGTCACGTAGAAAAATCAGTCTTACCATAGGCTAACTGATATAAACAAGAGTTAAGTTTGTATGGCATCTCATCAATGTTATAAGAAAATGATGTTGAAAGAAACATTATCTGAGGACCTGCTCTATAATTTTCTCCTTTACATACATACTTATGATAAAGTTTAATTTAGAAATTAGGTGCAGTAGAAGATTAACATCAATGACTAATAATGAAATAGAACAACTATAACAACATACTATAATAAAAGTTATGTGAATGTTCTCTTCCTCTCTGTCTCTTTCTCTCTGTCTGCCTCTAATAACCAATACGGCTACTAAGTGACTAATGAGCAGGTAGCATACACGCTGTGCGTACACTGGACAAAGGGATGACTGACGACATCCTACGCAGACACTGAGCAGGCTGACATAAGATTTCATCATGCTACTCAGAATGGTGAATAATTTAAAAATAATGAGTTGTCTATTTCTGGAATTTTTCATTAAATATTTCCAAATTTTAGTTGTTTGTAAGTAACTGAATTGTAGAAAGCCATGACTATACCCATTGCAAATCTATCTTTTTTTTTAAATTTCTGAATTCTTATTTGATTATTTTGATTACTTGGACTTCATTAATGAGTCGTAACTTTGAGAAAAGGTCACAGGAGCTAGAATCCTTGAGTTCTTTCTTCTCTGAGAACATCTACCAAATATTCCTTACCTATAAATGATAACTTAGCTAAATAATTTTGGGTAATTTTTGCTTTTCTTCAAAATCACATAGACTCTTTGGATGGTATTGAAAGGTATTGTAGAGAAATCTGTGACATTTAAGATTTCCTACTTCTACGCATTTTAGATGACAGGATAGTTTTTTCTCTCTAGATGTCAAAAAAT
The DNA here is from genome assembly GCA_004027735.1 of Carollia perspicillata. Classification (NCBI taxonomy): domain Eukaryota; kingdom Metazoa; phylum Chordata; class Mammalia; order Chiroptera; family Phyllostomidae; genus Carollia; species Carollia perspicillata. The sequence goes on from PVKM010000724.1 coordinate 86,295, forward strand.
GTCTTCATTTCTTTGAAGTCCACAATTTATCTAGAATGCATTCTGGCATCTGTCTTAATTTGAGAGACATATTCTTTTTTATAACTTATAATAGTTTTTCTCTTCCATTAACTAGATCCATTCCTTCTAGGACAATGATTGTCCTTATATTAGATTCTCTTTGGCCTCTAAATCTCTCATATTTTCTATTTTTTTAATCTATTTTTCTTTATTAAATTTATTATCCTTATTTTACTGTCTTTGGTTGTTTCTAATTATGTATTAAAGTTATAAATGCTGATGTTTTGAAATTGATTTTTTTACTAGTTCTGAAATTTCCCTTGCCATTTTATTCCTTTGTTTAGTGTCTTGTCTTTGACCTGTTGTTTATTGATTCAGTATTTTCATTAAATTCTTTATAGATCAAAATATACTTGGGAAATTTTCTCCCCTTACCTGGAGTATATATTTTCCTGACTGGGTATTTCACCTGTTACACATTGCCACATTCCATTTACCCACTGTTTTGCTATGTTTGTTTAGTTGCTGACTAGTTTTTAAAACCTTATTACTAGTAATAAATGTACCTCTAATCTGAATATTAACTTTGACATTCGGTGAATTCTCCTTGACACTCTCACATCTTATCCAAACTACAGTTTGGTCTCATTTTCTATCCACTTATCTGCAGTCTGAGAGTTTGTAGTGTTGAAAGAGAAAAGAGGACACATGAAAATAAATACACATCTTCCAAAGAAAATCATCTCTGTATTATTTTGGAATTCTTTTAAATGTCCTATAAACAGCACAATTCATACAACCAGGGATATATCCTGCTATAAAAGACTCGCTCATTGGAAAAAGGCAATTTCCTAGACATCATTTTCAGTTCGGCTGAAATCTTTCTTCCAAAGGTTTCATTTTGACTTGACTTCATCGTATGTGTAGTGCCAGGTGAGTACTTGAAATATCAGAGAGATCACTTTGTAAAAGCAAATGATTTCTAACCACTATGCTGTACACTGGAAACTAAGACAAAGTAATAGTGAATGTAAACTCTAACTGAAAACCAAAATGAAAAGCAAAAGTGGAGTCTACACCATTATTCCTTGAATCTCAGCCCTATGAGCGATTGGACAGCAGAGTACATTGGAAGTGACACTGTGTGTTCAGGCTCAGGCCTTCAAAATATGGTTGTATGTATTTCTCATGTCTTAGCAACTTGCTTATTTGAGATAGTTGCATATAATTAATCATGCATGCAACTATTTACTTCGTGTAACTATTCCCACTAGTTGAGTCAGTGCTCCATTATTTCAGTCACTGAACTAGGCAAATAAAAATGGTGGTCTCAACAACTATTCTACATGTATTGCATAAGCCATCAATGTAATAAATGCATAGCAAAGTATTCATACATTTTCATAGAAAAGAAATAAATTATTTTATGAGTGTAATTAATAACTTCATTCATATTTCATATGAACAGTGGGTCTTAAGCATCTATGAAGCCCTTTGGGTTGTGGGCACACAATGCAATATACAGATCATATATCATAGATAGGTATACCTGAAACCCGTAAGACCATATGAAACAACGTCACCCTAATAAATTTAATAAAATAAGTATATAAGAAATAGGTAGATATTTTTAAGCATCCAAATTATATAAAGTAAATAATCATTTGATGTAAAATGCAAAAGGCAAATTACACTGTTTGAAGTAGTGATTCTCAGCTGTCACTACAAATTAGTATCATATCAGTTTTTTTTAAAAAAAATACAAATAGCCACGCCCCATTAATACCCAAGGAAGCAGGGTAAAAATAACTGGTTAAAGCAGTGTTCCTCAACCTTGACTTAACATTATAATTATTTATGAAGCTTTTAAAATACAAATTTCCAGGCTGTATTCCAGATCAATTATTTCAGAATCTCGGGGGTGGGATCCATGCACCAGTACCTTTTAAAGCTCCCAGACTTTTCCAAAGTACAGCAAAGTTCAGAAATGCTGCTCTAAAATATCTGATTGGTTGCATATACCATAGCAATGTGGGAACATCTTCTTAAAATTTAAAAGTTCTATATAAAAATTTTGTTTGCATTCTCATTTTCCATTCAATTTTAATTAATATGAAGTATGAATATAAATTCTCTTAATTACATTTTCATAAGACTAAGCAAAGTGAATCTTCCTAGAAAGAAAAATTTAGTGATATATAGAAAATTGTAAATAAAATTGGAGAAACAAAGAATTTTTCCTAGTTGAGAATTAGTTTATTCAATCAAAAGTTTGAATCTAATATTAATATAACACCACACAAGCATGGCTTCTTACTCAAGTAAATGATAAAAATATTCAATGAATTTCATTCCTTCTTAAAATATGAGTGACCATTTTTATACAGTAGTCAGTGACTTAAATGCTGGAAAAACAATAGAAAGAAAAATCAAAGATCCCCACCTACATGATTCTTATAAGCTAATGGAAATATAGAAAAGTTTTAAAATCATGCAAACATTTGTGTAAAAACAAGCTATAAAAGGGGCTACATAAAGGAAAGATTCATGGTGCTATAAGACATGTTAAAGGAGAATCTGGCAGAAGTGACACTATGCCAAACCTCATGAAACTGGACGCTTCCACTGCCTGCCTATTGGGCACTCAACCTTGGAATTCATCGATCATGATGTAAGGAAGCCCAATCAGCACATAGAGAGACCTGTGTGGAGAAGAGCCAATAACCTTCAATCGATAACCTTGGCTGAGCTCCAGCCACGAGCGCACCCCAGACTGTCATTCATGTTCTTGAGCAACCTGCAACACAGCCCCCTCTTTCTCCATTATTCAGGGAGGGCTTCTCAAAAAGTTTGCTTCTTGAGAAGAAGAAGGAGGAATTACAACATGTGCAAAGCATCCTGAAAGAAAGGTCACTTACAGTTATAACCTATCTTGTGTCATAATATTTTAGCTGGGCAACTGACTGGATTATGTGCAAATCTGATGAGTATTAATTAATGTTGTAAGTTACAAAACAATGTGAAATCAAATAGATGTTATATAAAACATCACTATCAACAGGACACATAGTGGTACTAAAGGGAAAAGCAGTCAGTATATGGTAAAAAATATAAGAATGGGAGACATAGATAAATTAAAAGACATTTTAAAAATTCACTCTATAATATTCATTTTTAACTATGCTCCCTAGAACATTATGCTCTTTTTTAATCTACAGGAGATGTTTTTTTTAGGATCCAGCTGAAGTATATGAGAGCCATAAACTTTCGTTCCTGCTTTTATTTTGAATTAAAAGGAGGTCAAATCAAGAGTCTTCTCATTGGTTCCTTTGAAATACTACTTATGTTTGAGTTGAGCTTTACAAGTTACAACACTCAAGTACCCATCCACACACTTAAATATTCAGTTTCAACCCACTGATTATGAATAATACTCACAACGATCTAAGCATATCCGTGCATAAATATTCCGATGTAAAGTGGAGCTGGAAGATGAGTGTCGCATCGTCAGTATAGCCAACTCTCTGCAATTTAGAAACAAATGCATGCTGAAGTGTTTTCCTGTCTGTGCATTGCTCTCCTTCCAGCACCTGTCAAGATATGATTAAAAATAGTGATACGGTTTTTTAAGGCTCAGAGAAAATCTTGACATGTGATGGATTAAAGCACAGAATTAAAGGATCCTATGACTTTCAGACAGCTTTTGCAACTGCTTCTCTTTGATATGCCAGTGAGCTGCATTGAACATGAGTTTTTATCCTTTTCGACAGTGCTTGAATACATTCACAACTCTACCAGTTCTTTACTAGAAAATGCGAGCCCTGTGTAAAGCCTCGCTAAAGTCTCCAACATCCGTAATAAATTATAATTTCTTGAGTTAAGTACTCAGCTACATAGTAATTCATGCTGTCTCTTTTTTGATGCTGTCCCATTGAGTATTAATGATGTTCAGATTTATTTTTTATAATTTAGAGCATGCACTATAAAATATTAAAATGCTTATTAATACTTGAAAAAGTGGCAAAGGCACTAATGTATATTGCAAGCAGAACGGTGTTGTTCATTATCCTCATGCTAATTACACACACATATAAAAATATCTGCATTAAATTTTGCCTTCATTGCTCAGAAGGCAAATAGAAAAGGGGACACATTTAAAGACCCTTAAGACAAGCTAGTGTTTATATGAAACTGTAGCCATTGGCTCAAATGAGTCAAATAATACTTATGAACACACTATTATTAACACGACTTTTTGAAGGTTTCTTACTCAAAAGTAGAAAATAGTAAATTTCCATACATTAGTAAAAACCAAAGTAATAGTCATACACTTTCAAATTATGAATCATCTGTGTTTCTCAGTTAGTCACTGCCCGGTCTAGCACTGTCCCCCTTCTCCCAAGAATAATAATGAATTCACGTTGTTCCTTTTACCTTTTTGACTGACTCCTACAAGTTACATTTGTGAAATAACCAAAAAGATATAAAGATTATAGATGCACCCTCTGCCCACAGAGCAGTATTGTACATACATAGTGTTTGGATCCACTAATCAAAAAGCAAAAAATGTTTTACAAAATCATACATTATCCTGTGTGGTATCCAGATTTCTATAAACAGAAATTTACTAAATAATAATTGTTGAGTTCTGACACCAGTCACAACAAAGTGATCAACAACAAGAAAAATTATGGATAAATTAAATCAATACTACAGACTAATTGGGATTCATTATTATTTTTTTCTTTATTTTTATTGTTGGCACTATTACAGATGTCCCCATTCCCCTACCCTCCATCTTCCTCCACCCATTCACCTCCCCACCCTCTGGCCATTATTAGTTTTAATGGCATGAAATTTGTGGAAATACATTTTATAGGACTTTGGCAAATAGAGATGTTTTTAACTACTTGATGCTACTATTTGCTACTTGCTAGATCTTTGCTAGAATAGAGGATAAACAGAGGAAATTCAGCAGAAAGCAAAATGAATTCCCCACTTCTGGGATTTTATACATAGTGCTATTGCATCAATTTTGCCAAGAAGCTCAATTTAAGGAATCAGCCACAGATAAACCCTTCTGTGCTTACATTTACATCTAGAGAAGTGTTCCCAATTTTACACTTCTCCTCTGGATGACCTGTTCGTTTCCACTGTTAGCATGCCTGCTGCCCCTCCTATTACTAGTGAGTGACACTGGGAAATTATTTCATCCTTATGAGCTTCAATTTTCCACTCTGATAGAAGTAATGAGAGAGATGGAAATAATAGTACCTACCTCAAAGTAAAGAATTCACGAGACAATTTACTTAAATCATTAATCATAATATAATCCCTTAAAAAATAGTAGCTTTTATTGTGATGTTAAGCATATGCAAAGCAGTATGTTCTGAAATGATTACATTTAACATGTTCACTGATCTAAAATTTATACAGAAAGTTCTGGTAGTTATGTAAATTATGAAAGAAGGACTAGGAAATAAGGCATTGCAACTTTCAATTGGATGAATAGTCCCCTGTCCTCTGAAGCAAAATGCTATCATTCTGAAAACTTTCTGTGTTTAGGCTTTTATATTATTAAATTGATTTAAAGTTCAGAGAGTTGTTGGCTTTTAAAGTACATAGATTAAGGTCAATGCTTTTAAGAAGTATCGTGTAAAAAAATTATACTATTCAGCCGGATCAGGTGGACAGGCCAACTTTGATCATTTTTACTGTATATACATATAGTACAAATTAGATTGCAGAATGTCATTTTAAGTGAATGCACACAAAGACACAAGGAGTGGCAAACAGTTGGACAACAAGTGCAGATGACTGGCAGGAATAGTGACTGAAGTGCTGTTCGGGAGGGTGTGTCCTGATGCCTGTGCCCCAGCACACGTTATTGTTGATGGACTATCGCAGGACAAATTATGGAGTTAGATAGCCCAAGACCCTGTAAGAAATTCTTGTTTACAATTTTGGACTGAGGATTAAATTAGTGCTCATGTAAAACCTAGTGAGAATAGCAGATACATTATGAACCTTTGGCCCAGAAGGGTTAATATGCACCTTTCTTGTCATTTGTTTACTGTTTTCTCTTAATCCCTGAGGTTTTCATAGAGAACAAAAGTTAAATTAGATTGACAAACAGGAAATGTCTCCCTCTTCTTCTGTCTCCCCGCCATCTCTGTCTCTCTTTCCCCTTTGGAAAGATTAAAGAAGCATAGTCCTTTACTATAGAAAAGTAAATTAAAAGCAAAGAGATACTTATTAATTAATAAAGAAGGTATTAAATATGTTTTGTTCACTTCTTATTTATTAAGAGGATTTTTCAAATACATAATCAAACACTAAGCTTAGTATCAGAAATACCTGCAAAAGAACCCTATTGGTTCCTGTGCAGTATGCAATGTAGATATGATGTGTCTCTTTAATTTTCCTTATAAAAATATATAACTTTAGAACATTGGGCCTTATGGATTTACTATTATTTTATTTAAATCTTCTCCCTCCATATTAAGATAAACTTGTCATCACTTTTACTATCTATTATGGAATCTTCTATTAATATACAGCAGTATCACAGACCATTTCTGAGAAACTAGGTCAAAGCTGTCCCTGGAAAATCTCAAATATTTGCACAGAGACACGTACAGAGATGAACACACCCTTCTACCTTATCAATGGACTTACATATATACTACAGCCCATCCATCCACCCATTAGGACCACAAATGAAGAAATCATGTTCAAAGGATATTTTAACCTGTGGCTATGTAATGTTCATACTTTTGAGAATTCTCAGGGCTTTGAATCAAAAGACATGATTTTCTCTTAAAACTCCACTCCTTGTTTTACCTTAGCATCCTAATTAATAAAAAGAAGTGATATCTAAGTTTCCTTTAGATCTAAATTCTCTGGTTCTAAGCAAGATTAAGTTCCTTTAAGACAAAGAAAAACTGTATTTGAGAATTACAAAAAAAATCAGTTGTACAATACAAAGAACATTTTCTTTTTTCTATAGCTTCTTAACATAAATTTTAAATAGAAAATTCATGTGCCATCTGAATATACCCCATGCAAATATGCAGTATATATACACACACAAATACATGTCTGTATGAAGAAACACAATGATCGCCTCAATAAATTCACATAAAGCACCTACTAAAAGTACAAGTAAGTGTTTTCTTATAGGTAAACAAAATGAAGTCCAGTCCAACACTATATTAAAAATAGATAATTGACAGATAGATGATAGATGATAGATAGCTAGAAAATAGGTAGATAAAGGGAAAATAAAAAGAAAACAGAAGTCACAAAATGTGGACTAAAATTTTGAAACATTAAAAATTACAAAGGAGGACATTTTATGAAGCTAAGACTATAGCTCACCATGAAAATAAAAAGTTATTACTACTTACGAAGCCAACGAAAGATTGGCAACTTTCATAGGGCAGAATCTATAAGCGTGAAAGAAGTAAAGGTAAACAATAATACTAGATACAGAGCACTCCTAATAGAGAATGGAGAAAGTTGTAAAAGAGCTTCCCCACCCATCAAGACAGAGGAATGAAAAGTGGAAGACACAAATGATTACGCCAGAGTTGTGAAATGGACGATTCCACTGTTACTCAAGTTGTTCCAAAGCAGAGAAAAGGAAGGAAAACCTGGAAGTTGCTTTTATGAGATAGATATAGTGTAATGTTAACACAAAAACATGAGAATATCAGATAAAAAGAACAATACTGATAAATATTTCTCATGAGTATTAAGGCAGAAATCTATAATATTAGCAAAGCAAATGCAATGAAACATAAAATGTACTATATAAAGACCATAAGAGGGATTTATTTCAGAAACATGAGAGTGGATCAATATTAAACAAGTCTTTAATTTAATCAATCATGGTAATAGATCTAAGGGAAAAAAGTCTATGAATGTAATTTTAGATTTTATAGGACACTTGACAACAATGAAAATCCTTTATGTTAAGAGCATTCAATAAAAAAGTGATTTAACTTTCTTCACATGTACATACTTAAGGCCACACAAACACACAAGGCATTATCAACAATATGTGAAACAACGGCTCAATGCCTGCTAAAGAAAGAAATAAGAAAAGGATTCCTACTATCACAACTGAGTGTTGAACTGGAATAATTGACAAGAGAAAGCAATTAGCTAAAAGATTTTTAAAGAACCAGGTAAACCTATCTCTATCTCTATGACCTATTTCTACTTATATCTAAAAATCATCCACCATAAATGTTAACAGAAATATTGTTATAAAAATAGGGAAATATAAGGCCTTAAACCTAACACAGGTAGTCTTCCTATATAAAAATAATAAATGATTAGAAGACACCATGGAAGAAGGGACTCAATACATCACAGCCATCGACAAAATAGGTACAGAGACTGTAAGAACTTAAATATGTGCAAACACACACCGAAAGAGACTTTAACAAACAGAAACAAGGACCATAACATGAAGAATAACGAATCACACAAATATGTCAATTCTCTCAAGTTTGTTTATAAATTCCAGTAAAATCACCATGATTTTTGCCATGGAGCTAGACAAGTAGATTATATACTTCATATAGAAGGATACATGAGAAATTAGAGCCACAGTAACACTGAAAACAAGAGTTAGCCTTGTCTCTCTCTCTCTCTCTCTCTCTCTCTCTCTCACACACACACACACACACACACACACACGTGTGTGTGCATGCATGCCAGTTAAAGAGGGTACATGGGAGAGAGTTCATTGAGATTATGTTAAGAAATAACCATAGCTAATATGGCCATATGTATCCAATGAACCAATACTTTTAACTGGGAGAAAGCAAGGGAAAACCTGCTAGGGTGATGAAATTTTTTAAGTCTGTTTTGGTGGTGGTTGTATTGGATATGCATGTGTAAACATTTATATAGCACACAGCTACATTTTTTAGTTAATATTTTAGGATAGTTTTATTTTTAGGATAGTTTTAGGTGTTTTGGAAAATTGAATGGATACTAAAGAGAACTCAGACCCTTCTAACCTGCACAGTTTCCCCTATTAATTGGTATCACGCATTAATGTGGTGTAGTTATTACATTTAATGGACAAATATTGAAATACTATCATTAACAAGAGACCAAAATGTACATTAAGGTTCATTCTGTGTCATATAGTTCTATAAGTTTTGACAAATGCATAATGTCTTTAATCCAACATTGCAGTATCATAAAGAATAGTTTCATCTTAAAAACATTCTGTACCGCATGAAGTCATCTCTTCCCTCTTCCCCTGGAGTTCCTGTTAATCAATTATCTTTTTTTTTTTACCATTTCTATAGTTTAGTTTTTTCCAGAATGAACTATAGTTGGACTCATATAGTACATGTGGTCTTTTCACACTGACATCTTTTACTTAATAATATGCACTCGAATTACCTACACAGTTTTTCATGGCTAGATAGCTTATTTATTTTTATCTAATATCCCACAGATAGTTTATGAATTTACTTATTTAGTATTTTATTATTTCCAGGCTTTGGTGGTTATAAATAAAACTGTCACAAACATTTATGTATAGAGTTTTGTGTGTACATAAGTTTTCAA